>JAVSCE010012153.1:0-23687 GCA_032199065.1 Smutsia gigantea
GGCGGGCCTGGCAACTGTGGATAAAGAGCCAAGCCACACAGAGGCTGGGAGAGGAGCAGGCTAGGGCCTGGTCATGAGAGTTGCCTTTACACAACTGAAGGGCTATCATGAGGAAAGGGGAACAGGTGTGCTCTGAGGGGGCCCCAGGTGCAGCCCTGAAACCACTGGGCTAGATACATCACAGAAGGCAACAGAACAAAAAGTTAAAAGCTCCAGAGCCAGGGATTCAAATCCTAATTTCATTTTGTCCTAATGTGGGCAGGTTATTTAAGCTCTCCGGGCCTCTGCTTCTTCATCTGTAAAATGGGAGCAATATCATACCGTTCTTATAGAGTTATTAAGGGGTTTACATTTTATTAAATGTTAGTTTCTTGGTACAGACCCCAGCATAGAGTAAGCACCCCACAGATGTTAGCTATTTTAATCTCTTCTTGGAGAGGCCAAGGAGGGCTTTCTAGAGGGCACTGAGCTGGGATTTAGGCAGCTGATAGGTGGAGGATGGTGGGCAAGGGCACGCCAGCTGGAAGGGTCAGCAAGCCCAGAGACAAGAAGAGCGCCCCCCCTTGGTGTTGGCTCCATGTAGTGGAGCGTTTTACGGGGAATCCGTGAGCAATGAAGGTAGAGGGGCTGGCAGGGCCAGTGCAAGGAGGGCTTGGGTGTCTGAGCTAGGAACTTGGACATTGTCCTTCAGGTCCATGGTTCTCAAACTTGAGCCTACATCAGAATCACCTGGAGAGCTTGTAGACCTAACTCGGAAGGGCCCCATCCTGAGATTCTGATCCAGTATGTCTGGGGTGGGCCTGAGGATTTGCATTTCTAACAGCTTGCTAGGAACTGCTGCTGGTCCGGGGAGCACAGTTTGAAACCATTGCTACACAAGGCAATTGGAGAATTGAGGACAGGTTCGAGATGAAGTTCAAGGGCAGGTTTCAGGGAAAAATGTACACTGGGAGCCCCCTGAGACCAGTGTGGGAGAGTGCTAGAAGCAGAGTAGCAGGAGCATGTCCTCTGCTCTCTGACAGCGGCGGCCTAGGGGGTGGTGGCCTGGGAAGGAGAGTGCAGCGGGCTTGCACAGAGGGCAGTGTTGTGTGTGGCTCGGTGCTGCTCCAGGCAGCTTCACACTTGTTCTTTTAGTAAGGGTAGCCCAGGGACAGGGGACCTACTGCCTGGGGATCTGAAGCAGAGAGAGCGCGAAATCCAGAGAGCGAAGGAACACCTCACAAGTGCCGCTCCCTCCAGATCTTCACTGCTGCCCGCCCACCTGGGGCTCTGTCAGTAACTGCTGGCCAGCCTGTGGTTCCTGGGGTCCTGAGGAAGGGGGGACGATTATCAAGGCAGCATCCCACCCCCTCTCTGTCAGTGCTGGGGGAAAAACAATATTTAGTTATTTAAACACCCGGCTACAGTTTCATTTGAAAAGCTGGCTTTGATTAGGCGACCGCAGCGATTGATTTATGAGGACCCATGAAAAAAAGAAAAAGCATAAATATGTAGAACTCACCCAAATGATGACTAAGAGGACACAGAATACACAGAGTCCTTGCAAGTGGAGATGACAGTGACTTATTAAACTTCTTGGTGCCATCTTATGTTCACACAAAGTTCCTGATGCAATTCTTTCAAGATCTTTGCCTAGACTGGTTTTAAATCGGGTGCACAGATCAGGGGTTGAGGTGCACACTTGTCCTGGGTGATTCTCACTGCTAAAAGTAAGTTCTCCCCTAATACATATATATATGAAATAAAAAATAATATATGTGAGATGTGAGATATAATTTTCTTTGCTTCCTTGTGACAGACTTTTGAAGGGATGTTCATTAGAGCTTGCTTGAAAACTGGAAGCTGTACAGTGTCCATCAGTGGGGGGTTGGCTAGACAATCCCTCGCTCGCCTAGATGATGGCATTGTACGGGGAGGCTCTAAGAGAGTGTGGGGGGGTCTGCCAGGTGTGCGTGTGCAGCGGTCTCGGGTGCAAACAGTGAGGGTCATTATAAGCATGTGTGGTTGGTTCCTTTAATACCAAACCACACACATGCACACACACTCACACACACACAAAACCGCAGACACACACATACACATATTTCCCCTGTGAACATATATGGATATGAAGTCACAGACAAAGGCTTGGAAGGATGCAGACCAAATGGCTCTCTGGGGAGAGTGGTGGGAGGGGTTAGATATCAAGGGACGTTTCTGCTTTGTATGTCATGTTTGCATTGTTTGCATTGAGAGCGTATTGACGCAGTACTCGCGCAATTAAAACAGCATCAGAAGCACCAGGAGAGCTCTGCAAGGAGAGTGAGGAGAATGGCAGCCCCCCACCCCTTTCCTCCGGGACCTCGGTGGCGTCCTCAGCTCTTCAGCCCTTGGTGTCTAGCCCTTGTCCTGGCTCCCTGTTGATGCCCCCTTGCTCTGCGACTCCTCTGCTAAGGACTTACCCTGGCTGTGATCTGACCCTCACTCAGTGTTACCCCTGAGGCTCACCTGACCCCAGAGCGGTCCCTGTAGCCTGGCTCTTGCAGTTTTGCATGGCCCCATTTCTCCTTGCCTCCCTCTCTGCCTGCCCCCCTTCCTCTCTTCTGCTGGGGTGGGAAGGCATGAGCGACATGGCCATACCAGGTAACACTCCAGAGGTACCTACCAGGTCTCTGTGTCGCTCTGGCCCACCTGCTTCTCTGTTCCCTCAAGACGCAGCCACTGTCTCCCTGGCCCACTGTCTAGAAAGTTCTGGGCAGTTGTTGCTCCTGTGCTGATTCCAGAATCTCCTTCCTGGGAGCTCTGGCCTGGTGGGGCCCACAAGTCCATGGTGGGTACCTGGGAGAGGTCACCATCTGGGACACTCATGGGATCACGTTTTTCCACTACCCTCAGTAATGTAGCCAAGGAACACACTAGCTAAAAGCACCTCGGTTTTCTCATTTGTAAGTTGAGAAGATTGGTTTCAATGGTTTTTGAGCTTACTTCCAGCTTTGACGTTCAGCACTTCACTGCATGCCCTTGTTGCTGCTCATCTCTCCTGTGTGGCCCATGGGCCATCTTTCCCACCATTTCCACAACTCTGGGGTAGATGGGACCGCTCATGTTTCCCCATTTTGCAGGGTAAGAAAACAAGGCTCCCTAGATTGGCGAGGATGGCCAAGGTTGCTGGGTCCTGGGCAGGTGTTTGCGTGTACAGTGTCTGTAAAAAGACTCACCAGGAACTTGTCTAGTAGGAACTTTTAGTAATAGGAGGACAGTGGTCTCCCCAGGCCAGGGCAGAGGGCAGAGTAGCATGCAGGAGTTGAGGTGGGGTGTGCCTCGATTAGCTCAGTGAGGCCAGAGCAAGGGGGATGGGAGGAAGTGGAAGGAGAGGGGGGTGCTTTCCACTGCCTTATAAATAAGCCTGCCTCCAGTACTTCCTCTTGTGGGAAGCCCTTCAGGCACTGATGTGCTGGCAAATGTTAGTGATCCTTCAAAACAAAAAAACAAAAACAAAACAAAATCCAACCTTCATTTACAGTGATGATTACCCTTTACTCCCCCGAAGGCCAATTTCAAGTTAGTGATGCGGCCGCTGGATGCTTCGTTACAGCACCCCAGTGGGTCACGAGAACTCCCCTCTGCTCTGGAACACCTGGTTGCCCATCTGGCTGAGTAACTATCAAACTGCTGAAGTCATCTGTCAGTCAGTCCCTCACACCTGACTGTGTCAGTTTTTCAAGGGCAGCATCCGTGTTTGATTAACTGCTTTAATGGGGATGAAGTGGATTAAACCTACTATTAAGATGTGTAAACACATTCTGGCACTTGGAAGTGCTGTTTAAGTGAAAGCCATGCCTACTACCTGTCGCCCCTCTTTCGGTCCTGCAGGAGCACTGAGGGCGCTCAAGGACACGTCCCCTGGAGGGATGCTGAACTCCTACCCACTTATGCAGCTCGTTTTCTACAGACCACCTTTAATCCAAACTAATTTAAAATTCTATGCAACCTTTTCTGCCCTCCCACCCAATGCCCATGGACAAGGGCCTCCAACTCTGTTCTTTTGATGGTTGGCATGACTGACTCCATGGAGGCAGCATGGCAAGTTGGGTTTGGATTCCAGTGAGGGCACCACCATTTCTTAAACTGAGTTTCTGAATGAGTTGCTACCCTTCCTGAGCCAAATTCCTCCATCTGAACAAGGAAGAGTGACTCCAACTTTCTTAGGGTTCATGAGTCTTATAAACGAGTTCAGAGTCTGGGCTGTTGCTCTGTCTGCTCCCCATTCCCAGATCCATGGCCCGTCATTCTCTGCCCTGCGGTATGTGAGCATGGAGGCTGACTGCAGCAGCACTGGGTGGGTCCTCCACCCTCCTCGGATGTTCGGCCAGTGTGGGCTGGGGACAGGAGATTGAGGGGCCCCTGGTGGGAGAGAGGCTCCCCTAACAACTCCCCCTACTTTTGCTTGTTCCTTGGCCAGTGGCACATCCCCCTCTCCAGCCCCAGCTTCCGCTGGTGGAGCGCAATGTCCCTGGGCCCTAGCTTTCAACAGGGGTGGGGTGGACGGGAGTGGGTGGAGGAATTAGGTCCCTAATATTGTTAATTCCTGGGTGTCTCAAAATCCATTGCTATTCCCATTAATCCTTCCCAGACTTCATCAAATAGTCCTAATAAAATTCATTTTAAATCTCCCAGGTAAGTGTGTCATCTGTTTCCTGCCAGTACCTGGATAATGTTAAGCCAGGTGCCTGGGCACGTAAGACAGGTTTAATAGTAATATCAGCAGCCACCCTTTATTAAGGGCTTAGCTGGGGCCGAGCACTGTGCCAAGTATTTTTTTCTTCACATGCATTATGTCATTTAATCCTCACAATGACTGGTGTATGGAAAGTACTAATGATTATACCCATTTTGCAGTTGAGAAAAGTAGAGCTTAAAGTTGTTAGTGATTTGTCAAGTCATCCAGCTAGGAAGTGGGGGAGTCAGGATTTAAATTACTTAATGTTCCATGCACTATTATCTGGTGGCCGGGACCAGGGTTTAGAGCCAGACCCTCGCCGCAGAGCTGTGTACCAGGACGTGCACAAGGCAAAGGCCATCAGCTCAGCCCCAAGTCTCTGTATTGTCTTTCGGGACCTTCTCCCTCTGGCAGCAGGGCCACTCTTGCCTCCACAGACCCTTGCCTCTTGCTCAGGGTGTGTCACCAGGCTGGTCTCCGTTCCCAAACAAGCCCTGGTGGATACAGTTTCCATTACCTCTTGCCCATATTTCTGCCTGCTCTGAGCTGCTAGAGAGCAGCCCCACGGTGGCTCCTCCACCCTCCTGGTCACCCACACCCACTGGTGTTTACAGCATGTCTCCAGCATCTGCAAATTTCATTACAGCCAGAGCTACACCCTCTTCCTGCTCATCAGGGCAGACTGTGCGTGAAGCCAGACTGAACACGGCTCCCCAGGGTGTCTGCCAGATACTTCCGCCAGCCAGGCCAGGTGCCCTTCTCTGGGGACCCCTAGCCAAGCTCTAATCCAGGTGTTTCTGCGGGAGAAACATTCCCGACGGGGTACCAAAGCCATACTCTGTTTCTGTGTGTGCCTATGGTAAGCACTATTTGGGCAGTGGCTTAAAAGGAGTATTAATTTTGGAGTTCAAACACCTGCCTCTTAGTAGCTCTGTGATCGTGGTCCAGTTGCCTGACTTCTCCGAGCCTCAGGTTCCTGATCTATAAAACTCAGGATAAATAGAGCTGAGGGTGGTGGTACTGAACAGAAAGCACCTAGCGCATATTGGTCCTGGTCACCAAATAATAGTGCAATTAATGTCTCTCTCTCCAAAAAAATCACTTTAAGGGTTCCAAAGATCAAATAGTGTAGAGTATATTTGCCATTTACTTATTTTGGAAGTGCTCTCTCCTAGATATTGATATGTTATCAGAGATTATAAAGATAATTATCTTCATTTTATAGATGAATATTCTAAGGTTCAAAGAGCTTAAAGTAATTTTCTCACAGTCACCCAAATAACACATTGGCTGTGTGATCAACTCAAATTTAAACTGAGTCTTTACTTTCAATTTTCTCTTGTCATTTTTTAAGAATGAAAATAAATTAGTGATATAAGCCAAGTAATGTAAGCCCAAAGGAAATCACCTTTATTTCATGTAAGAAAACAGCTGCCTTTGTTTTTTGCAGACTGCTCTCCATCTGGAGATTTCTCTTGCTAAAGCACTGCCATTTGTAACTCCATAACCTCATTACTGAGTTCCCTTTGCTCCTGGGGTGAACGGAGCTTTCCAAACCCTTTCTGAGACACCACCTAGCAAGGACAGGGTGCAGAAAACTGCACTGGCTGTGGGCTAATACCAGAGAGCCTCTTCCACAGGAAACAAGTCAGGAGTCGGAGCTGAAGATGGGGAGAACCTGGATGATAAATGAGTCTGGAGGTCATTATCATTTTTATGCATTTTCTCCTTGTTAAGTTCAGAAGTTGACAAATGTTTGAAAGTATTTTCTTCCCATATTATCCTTTTATTGAGGATAAAACGTAGAAGCTTTGGGCTGCGAGCTTTCATTCACCATCATACTGTGAGCTCCCTGCTGGCACACTGGGTCTTCTGATCTTGGAACCTTTGTGGCACCTTCCCATAATGCTTTGCATACAACTCTGGGAAAACATGAATGAGCAAACATTTATGGAGTACTCTGTCCTCTATGTTATGCTGGGTGCTACCATGTGAGAAAAATGAAAATTACTCGTCCCAGTTCATATCAGTAGTTGGGGAGGCTGTCTTTGAACCTAGTTGGACCCTTGACTCCATGTCTTCCTCTGCATCTCGGCTGTCACTCAGTATTTCCACCAATGGTGATTGTCAAGCAAGATTGAAAAGTCTTTTCTTTTAAAGGTTGTGAGCAGTGTTGTATATGCTGTTGGGGGAAGGAGGGCGAATGAAGAAGGCATGATCCCTCTTCACAGACAGGATTCTAATGAGCTTCAGCTGTCTGGGTGGTTCGCTGGCCATGTGAGTAAAGATCAAAGAGACCAATGTGTCACCATGGGAACTGTCCCAGTTTTACAGTCTTCATTTTTCAAAGGCCTGAATATGAACACATGGGAAGCAGGGAAAATTCAGGGAATGGGAAGTGATGCAGGCTAATAACTTAAGTACAAGTTTTGAAGAGGGAAATCAGAGAGTGGAGAAATATTTTGAGCGGATTTATAAATAGCTGCTCAACTCACTTTTCCAGGGTGAGTAACAGTTGGCTGCAGGTGAGAAGGAGAACTATGATCCTGCGTCTAGCAAAGCGGCTTTGAGATTATGCTTCTTGGCCAAAACAATGGCTTTGCTCAAGAAGAAGTGGAAGAGGCCGCTGGAGGACAGCCACCTGCTGAGTGGGCAGGGTCTGCAAGAGCTCCTGGTGATGGGACCAGTGGTGAGATTGTTGAGGGAGTTTGTCAGACTGAAAAACATGGCCACACATTATTTTCCACCCTGTGTGTATATCCCTTTTTATGTGACTGCACTTTCTGTCATCAGGAGGTGGGGTCTCTCACCCTGGAATCTGGACTTGGCCAGATGATTTGATTGGTCAGTAAGGTACTAGCAAATCTGATGCAGTCAGAGGCTTGAAAAATTCTTTAGATTAGGGATAGTCTTCTCTGCCTGCTCTTGGTCACACTGAGACACCTACCAAATGAATAAGCCTAGGCAACATGCTGATGGTAAAAGACACGTGGCCCAGTGACTTCCATCATGTCTGCTGACAGCTAGCTAGACATGTGTGAGGCTGCTGATAGCCAGCTAACCTCAGACAAAGGAGTGGGCCCAGTTGATCCCAGATGGAGGATAGCTGAGCTGTTCCAGCTGAACCCAGCCCAAAATTTTGACTCATCAGATAATAAACAATTAAATAGCTGTTATTTTGAGCTGCTAATTTTTCAGATGATTTGTTATGCAGCAAAAACTAACTGATGCAAGATATAGGCAACAGTGTGAAAGCATCGGGTAGGAAAAGGCAAATGTGCTCTTGGTGTAGGTCTAGTAAGGGTTAGCAAGCTACTGTTCATAAGACAAATCCAGCCCACAGCCTGTTTTTGTAAATAGAGTTTTGATGGAATATAGCCAAACTCATTTGTTTGCATAATATCCATAGCTACTTTATGCTTTACATCAGCAGAGTTACACGCTTGTAATAAAGACTGTACAGCCCACAAAGCCTAGGGTATTTACTATTCAGCCTTTTACAGAGAAAACTGATGCGGAATATAACAGTGAATGGGGCTTTAAGTACAAACCATTTGGGTACAAGCAAAGAAGCACATATGATAAGAACCCCCAGATAAATATTATTGATATTCTAGTTATTAAAGAAGGGCACATGATCAGCATGAAAAATGTAGGTACTATGGAGAAGCATGATGAGAGAATGAAATTACCTGTACTTTTACCATTCAGAGATAACCTCTTGCAACTTTGAAGCATATCCTTTCAAACATTTCTTTTCCCTTCATATTTTTTCTTAAAATAAAATGGAACGTATACCATTTTTACTTAATATGTTGTTAATATCCATGATAATAATGGTATTATATCATTTTCAGTGTCTACATTGTATCTAGTTATATAAAGACTTTCATGAATTGATATCTGATCCCTCATTGTTTTAATATCTAGCTTGTTTCTGATTTTTTTACCATTTTAAACACTGTGATTAATGATGAACTTACATATATATTATATGTATCATATACTACACACACACACATATGTATGAGACACTTCTAGGAAGTCATCCTTAAAGTCAAATTATGTAAGACAGTGCAAAAAGAAACATATATAGAATTGCAATTTTGTGTCAAAGGTTATTCCCATTAATATTTACATAAGCATCGTCCAGTTGCCTTCCAAAAACTCTGTGTCAACCTACATTTCTACCAATAATGGGTTAGAGAAAATAATATGCTTTTGACTTGTAAAGTAGACCATTTCATTTACCAGAGCAGAGAGAAAACAACTAAAGGAATCCATCTAAATTTATTCTACAAGGAGAGACTGGAATAACCTTAGGAGAAACTGACCGTGTCATTTCAGAGTTTTCAGTGTTGCCTAGGGGGACAGCAAAGGAGCTGATTGGATGACTCAGGCTCTAGACAGCTCTTCATAGGCTGAAATGATGAGCCTAGTTCAGGCTGATGAAATGTTAATGGAGATAGATGTCAAGCCCTGCATCTGGGCCCGAGTCAGCAATGGCATCTCTACACGGTGGGGACCCAGGGTCTTAACAACCAGCCACACGGGAAAAAGACTTAGGGATCCCAATGTAGACCAGCTCTGAAGGTGAGGTGCCATCAAAGCTCGTCACACTGTTGGCTGCACAGCATCTGGAAGTGAGAGTCATTCTCGCTGGTCTGGAGAGACCACATCTACATCCCTGTGTTCCATTCTGGCTGCTGTGCTTTAAGGGGGATCTAGGTAACCTGGGGGTAGGGTCTTCTGAAGAGAGAAGGCAGGACTCCAGTTCATTTCATTTGGAGAATATATTGAAAGGGTGGGAAAGACTGAGCTTAGAACAAAAAAAAGGAGGGACAATAAAAGTGTTTTTTCAATATTTGTTGTTTTCAAAATAAAAGTGCCTTCACTATTTTTTAAATTATAAAATTATGGGTAATGCAAAAAAAGGTGACTACAGCCAAAAAAAGGTAAAGAAGAAAGAAAAATTGCTCTGAATTGTATTATCCAAGAGGAATGCCATTATTATCTGATGAGCATGCTTCTCAATAGCACTTTGTAAATCCATACATACACAATATGTATATAATTTTACATGAAAGTTAATAATACAAATCTTTGTGTCACTCAACACTATGTAATGGACATATTTCTGCATTAAGTAGGATTGCTGTTTAGGATTTCATTATATGGTTTTGCCATAGTTTATATAACCTATTACTTACTGGTAGAAATTTCGTCGTTAAGTATTTTTGCTGTTGTAAACACATTTTAATCAATACCCTTGACTTACATGATTGTCCCCTTGGCTAATTATCTTCTTAGTATAAATTCTTAGAAGTAAAACTTCTGGGTCAGAATATTTACACAGCTAAAATTTTGGTATTATTAACCTGTCTTCCAGAAGGTTTGAACCAATTTATACTTTGCAATTATCTTGTTTTTTATTTACATTTCTTAGATTACTTTGGTGCATTTGGATTATTTTTATATGTTTATTACCATGGCATTTCTCAATTTATGAGCTGCCAGTTAGTTAATATGCTTTGCTCATTTTTCTCTCGAACAAATTTATATGAGTTCTTTGTGGGTATGATAACACTTTACCTCTTATACGTGTTATACACACATTTTCCCCCCCAGTGTACCAATTAAACTTCTTTATATGGTTTGTTTTTATTGATTTTGTTTTTGCTTACTAACTTTGAAAATTTTTAGGTAGCCAGTTCTATTCATTTAGCTTTCATTAATTTTAATGGTTGTCAAATAGAGGAGGATTAGACATTTACTCCATGTACGAGGAACACAGAACCTTCCAATGGGAGACAAGTTGCGGTGTAGCTGTGTTGAACTAAACATAACGAACAGCTCTTTTCCAGTTAGAACTGTCAAATGTGGAATGTGCTGCTTCACAGGTGGTGAGATCTTCCGTAATTAGGGGCTTTCAAACGTGAACTGCCTGCCCACCTGGCAGTGCGGCTGTACAGGGGGAGGCTAGATGGTTTCTGGCATCCTTAACTATTTACAAGGCAGGTTTTTTTGAATGGAATGACAATACTTTAATTCTATTCATTTTTTCCACAGGAACTTTTCTAAAAACTGTAACACCATCTAAAATCTGGGCTTTCCAAGAGCAACTGGACAAAAGCTGATGTGGCCGAGCTGGCAACACAAAATTAAAATAGTTCTGAACCACTGATTATTATAAGAAAGCATACCAGGAGAATGTTAGGGGTCATGTAGCTGTCATTCATGAGTTTTACTTTCAACACCAAGCATCACGTTGCAGCCGCAGAAATTTCCATGAAAGCATATGAAGTGCATTGTAGCTGATCCCCCGCCGCTGGGAGTGCAGACGGGTTTAGGCAGGGCTGACTTCCCAGCACAGGTCAAGCGTGGGCCTGGCCAAGTCCTGTGAAAGTGCCAGAGCAGAGTGGTGCCAGGCAGGGTTATAGAAACAATGTCGTAGGAGCTGCTGTTGTGCAAACTGAGTTACAGAGATATCCCCGGAGGGGATAGCCCCGCAAACAGGTCCAAGAGCAGGATGAGAATCTGTACTTCTTGATCCATCTGACCATGTGGCCTCGCCTTCTTGATCTTAGGCCACTGTGCTTTGACAAACAGGATTGGCAGCAAAAAGTTAGGGCTAAGCTTGGATGTGGAAGACTACTTGGTCTTATCATCCTCTCATTCATTCAGTGATTTATAACGAACCCCTACCATGTGCAAGGCTGTGGGAATTGAGCAACAGATGGAAGAGAGCAGCTCACAGCCTAGAGGAGAAGACAACTTGATACCATTAATGACAACACAGAGTAGTGGAACGTCTCAGAACAGGTGCTTGGGTTGTTCATAGCCATGGAGTCAAAATTTGTCCAGAGTGTCAGGAAAGGCCTCTGGAAAGACTGACATTAGAAATTTAAAGAAGAGGGAGTTGACCAGGTGGAGGCAGGAGGAGAGGAGAGATAAAAGAGGGCAGTTGCTTAGTGTTTCAGGGAAAGAAGGGTATGCAAGGGACCAAAGCCAGGGAGGAATTTAGTCTCACATGTTTCCAGAGTTGTATAGGGCTGCCTCTGATGCATGTGATGTAGTGGAAAGAACCAAAATTTAAAATCAGGGATCAGGTGTGTGGCTCCCAGCCCTGCCGGTTCCCGGCTATATGACCTTGGCCAATAACATAATCCTCAATTTTCTCATCTGCCAAATGGTGATAACAATACTTTCTTCACAGGATTATTCTGAGAATGGAATGAGCTAACGGATGTAAAATTGGCCAGCATGGGGCTCAGTTTCAAATATCCTAACACTTTCTTATTAAAGCTGTCAGTGACCAAAATCTATTTCTTTTATATAGCTCAAATCTTTCTTGCTGTTGTGGACATGTGTCAACTGAATGAATTCAGTAAGCTTTTACTTTCTCCCTGCCTACTTTGGGTCATTGTGGATTCAGGCATGGTGAGAGTGTGACGGAAGTGTGAGGCAGGATTGAAACCTGGAATTTAGTTGAGAAGGGTTTAGTCTAAAGGGATGTCTGTCGGTCTCCACTTCCATCTAGTCCATGAGCTCTTGTGGGGCATATAAAATAGGATCTATAAAATAGGTTATCTCCTTATTCCCAGTGATAAGGTTCCCTGGCTATGTAGATGTTCAGCAAATGCTGGTTAGAACCAAAGAAAGTTTGAGAACTTAGGGCAGAATTTCAGGGGTACTAAACACTTGGAGTAGATCAGAGGATTATGGGAAGGAAAGTCTGTTTGGATGAGGGAGGATTTATAGAGGTAACCTGGAATGTCTGGCTTTTGTAGATGTGGTCAAAGAACTTTCAAAGTGGTTGTGCTATTTTCTGTTCCCACCAGTGATGTATGAGAAATCCAGTTATGTTACATCCTTACATGATATTGCCAGTGTTTTCGATATGGGCAATTCTGGTGAGGGAGCAGGGCTGTTCCATTGTGGATTTATTTTGCATTTCCCTTGTGATTTATTCAGCATCTTTTCATATGACCATTAACCATTTGGATATCCTTTTTTTGTGAAATGCCTTTTCAAGTCTTTTACTCATATTAAAAAGATGCTGATTGTCTTTTTCTTACCACTCTGGGTGAGTTCCTATCTATTGTGAAAACAAGCCCTTTGTTGAATATATGACTCCAGTTCTCTTCTCCAGTCTGGGATTTGCCCTCTTACTCTTCCTGCTGTCTTTTGGAAAAAAAAGCTCTCAATTTTAATGAAACACCCACAGTATGTCAATTTTTTCCTTGTAAGGTTAATACTTTTGCAGTACTGATAAGGAAATCTTTACCTACTCCAAGGTGATGAAGATACTCTCCTATTTATTTTTTCTAGAAACTTTTTATTAAGTTTTTGTTTTGAAAAATAAATGTCAAACCAGCAGAAAAGTTGCAAGAATAGTATAGTGAATTCGTGTGTGCTCTTCACCTAGATTTGCAATTAAGAATTTTTCATTAACTTTTTTACAAGATAATAAGGAAATATTTTGCATATGGTTAAAAAATACAGTCTGAAGGATAATAAAATGACAAGTGAAGCTTCTGATTGCCTTATCAAATCTTTCCCCCCAAAGGCAAGCCACTATTATCACTTTCTTATACACGCTTATAGATATTTTCCATAGGGACACATCAATATATGTATGAATATTCCTTTTACTTATTTACCAAGCAGGACATACTAGTAAGGCTGTCTGAACATTGCTGTTTTATTAATTACTGTATCTCAGCATCTCCCCCTATTAGCCCCCTTGGAAAGGACCTTTCTCCTTTTAAGGGCTGCAGGTAACTCCTTTGTACCCAAGCTTTATAATTTAAAGCTGCTGAACCCTCCTAAAAGGATCAGTTAGCTTCTGTTTGGTCTTCCCTTATCACAAACAGTGTTGCATAAACATCCTCGTGCATAGGACTGTGTGTGAGTGAGCAAAGCAATGGCTTGTTCCAAGGGCAGGGGTGTTTACACTTCCGTTGGTTCTAAGCCAAATTACCAGAAAGGTTCTGTTGGCTTCCAACCTACAGCCGCATGTGATGGGGCCTTTTCTCTCTTTGAAGGGGTAGGATTTAAGGAAGTAGAGAGAAGAAAAGAGAACACTTGTAAGGGAAGGAACAGCATAAAACAAAGGCTTAGAGTGGAGTTTCTTGACCTTGGCACCATTAATATTTTTGGCTAAGACAAGCTTTTGTTGTGGGGGCTGTGCTCCGCAGGGTAGGGGGCTCGGCAGCGTCACTGGCCCCTGCCCACGAGATGACCGCAACAAGCCACGTTCTCTCCCCCTGAGCTGTGACAACCTAAAAGGTCTCCAGACATTGCCAAAAGTTCCATGCGGTGCCACATTCCCTTAGGTTGTGAACCATGACTTGGGGGTAAGGGATGTTTGAGGATCAAGCTATGGAGTGTGTGTGTGTGTGTGTGCGCACTTATGCGGTGAGTAGGTGCAAAGCTGAGAAGACAGATGGAATTACATTCTTGAGGGCTTCACGGGTAGTCTGAGGAGAGATCTGTCTCTTCACTTGATTATCTCACCATTCATAAAAGCCTGCATTGTGTGAACCCCCTTGTGTGTGTGGTTTTCCTTGCTGAGGTGAGAAAGCCACAACCCCTCTGCTTCTTTGTTAGTAAGAAAAACTCCAGGCAGGGCTTTGACATGCACATGGTATTCATGACTTTAAATATCATTCGGATCTTGCAACAACACAGGAGGGTCCTAATCCCTGGTTTACAGATGAGGAAGTGGAGGTACCCAGAGGTGGAAGCCCGCATCATCCACTGGCTCAGGTCACTGCATTTCCCATTGCTCTGCTCTGAGAGCCGGCTTGGCCACTGCGAGTTCTGAAAGCACAATGCGCAGCTATTCTCATGTATTTTAGTTATTATTTCCATCATCTGTTGAACCTTAGAATAGGCTTTAAGTCATCATTCCCTCTCTCTCCTCACATTTTGGTTTATTTTTGGAAGCGAGATCAATGGATTACCCTTTGCTTTCTTTCAGGAACCTCTGCTGCATTTCTAACCACACCCAGGAGTAAAGTACCCCTCTCCTGCTCAGTTTCCTGAGCGGAAAATTGATAGGTATACTCCTACACTCTGCAGTTCTTGGTGTGTTATTATTGTTTCTTCCTTGGTGGAGAGAACTTGCCAACTCCAGTAATAAATAACAATGAATGTGTAACTTAAGCTTCTAATAAAGTGCTTGGTGCATAATACATGCTCAGTAAATGTTTGTTGGATGGACAAAATATATGGTCACATTGTTACCTAAGAGCAGTACCATCAGGGCAAGCAGGGAGTCTGTCTGGGTCCTGGGCCTCAGGTGCTCCTTAACTTTGGAATACCATCCCCAACATTATCTAAGCCCTTCCAGGGATCGGGATTGGCCAGAGCCGGCAGTGCCATCCAGACAGGGTGCTCTGGGCCCAATCTGAACCCACCTCAGCACTGGTTCTCACTTCTCCCATTTGGCATACTTTCCAGCTCTCTGCCTAGTGTATGGGTTTGACCAGATGCCCCATAAGAGTTTAAGAGTGTTTCTTTTGCAGATCACATGATGTTGAGCTGTCAGAATGGTGGTGACACACGGATTTTAGTGACTCAGTGTGTTTATTTTATTTATTTATTTATTTATTAAGGTATTATTGATATACACTCTTATGAAAGTTTCACATGAAAAAACAATGTGGTTACTACATTTACCCATATTATTAAGTCCCCACCCATACCTCAGTGCAGTCACTGTCCTCGGGTATAGTAAGATGCCACAGATTCACTATTTGCCTTCTCTGTGCTACACTGTTTTCCCCATGATCCCCCACACCATGTGTACTAAACAAAATACCCCTCAATCCCCTTCTCCCTCCCTCCCTCCCCACCTGCCCTCCCACTCCCCTCCCCTTTGGTAACCACTAGTTCCTTCTTGGAGTCTCCGAGTCTGCTGCTATTTTGTTCCTTCAGTTTTGCTTCATCGTTATACTCCACAAATGAGGGAAATCATTTGGCACTTGTCTTTCTCTGCCTGGCTTATTTCACTGAGCACAATACCCTCTAGCTCCATCCATGTTGTTGCAAATGGTAGTATTTGTTTTCTTCTTATGGCTGAATAGTATTCCATTGTGTATATGTACCACCTCTTCTTTATCCATTCATCTACTGATGGACACTTTGGCTGCTTCCATATCTTGGCTATTGTAAATAGTGCTGTGATAAACATAGGGGTGCATATGTCTTTTTGAATCTGAGAAGTTGTATTCTTTGGGTAAATTCCAAGGAGTGGGATTCCCAAGTCAAATGGTATTTCTATTTTTAGTTTTTTGAGGAACCTCCATACTGCTTTCCACAATGGTTGAACTAGCTTACATTCCCACCAGCAGTGTAGGAGGGTTCCCCTTTCTCTGCAACCTCACCAGCATTTGTTGTTCTTAGTCTTTCGGATGCTGGCCATCCTAACTGGTGTGAGGTGATATCTCATTGTGGTTTTAATTTGCATTTCCCTGATGATTAGCGATGTGGAGCATCTTTTCATGTGTCTGTTGGCTCAGTATGTTTATATATGCAGAAATTTCACAGAAATATTTGCATGGGCTTCTGCTTACCCTAGGGATAACACTAGGAGACATGGCTCTACTAGGCCATCATTCATTCATTCAGGAAGTCATTCAATGGAGTTCATGCCTTCAACTGACCCCTAATTAAATAATGTAGTCTCTGTGATAAGTGCTATGCCATTATCATTATTATTATTCGCAGTGGGAACATGTGCATGGGACCCCTGTCAAGGCGGTGGTTAATCCAGCCAGCACATGCTGTATGGGGCCTTACCTTCACAGCGGTGGTAACACTGAGCCTTAGGTCTTAAAGAGCAGCTAGAATGTTTCCAGGGGGAGCATGTCATGTTCAGGGAACAGAAAATACTTCTATGGGGCTAAAGGATGTGGTGGGGCTGGCGAGAGATAGATGAGCTAGAAAGGCAGATGGGGCCATAACATGAAGAAGCCTGTCGCCAGGCTGTTTCTGAACCTCTTTTCTGAAGACAGTGGAGTCACCTAATGCCTTTTAGCTGAGGAAGACATAGTCAGGTGCCTAGTGGAGCAAGTTCATTCAGCAGCTGTGTAGAAGCTGCATGAGAGGGAAGCAGGACAGGAGTCAGGGGGACCCATACACTCCAGGTATGAGGCACCCACCCAGGTATGAGGTGCCAGCCTTTGGGAGGGAGAAGCTGTGAAGCCACACTGAGGTGGGCCTCAGACGTGGAAAACCTGGGAGACTCCATCACCATCTCCTCTCCATTGAGCGGCTCCTTTGTAAAAAGCGTGATCTCTTTCCTCCCCTCCCACTCTCTCACTCCCCTCTCCTCTCCTAGTCTGATGAAACGGGGCAGGGTGCTGCAGCCAGGCTCCCTCCTGGATGCGAAGGAGGCTGAGACCAGCTGCCTCCCAGGCAGGCCGCCCTCGGGAAGGCTTCTCCGGAAAGCTCACAGAGCAGGGAAGGAGGGAGGCAGATCTTCTTGGCCTGACGGCATGGCCTCCACAGAGGCTTCTGGGTTCATCTTGAAGGGCTTCAGGCGGGCTTCTCGGACGCCTTCGGGGCAGCACCTGGCGGGAGGCCCCAGCTCCTGCGAGCACAGGTAAGAGGTGTGCAGCCTCTGCTTCCTGGCGTGCGCCCACCGCGCTGCTCTGCACGCCCCTGCATAGTCTTCCTCCCCCAGCATGCGTCCGAGTCCCCATCAGGACCTGCTGCATCTCTGGAAATGACCTCAGTTGTTAAGAATATTTGTTCTTTTTGGCTTTTCAAACAATGTCCTCGTTTTGCCAGAGGAAAAGGGAAAGAGACTCTCTAAACCAGCAGGCCGCCCTTTGTTCTGGGCCCATAAATCTGGCGCGAGCACATGTCCGGCCTTCCCGCCCCTCCTGCATCATTGTCCCCATGGCTGATTAATAGGTCAGAGCTAACTTTAAACTGGCATTTCCTGACCAGCCCATCTCCCAGCCCCCCACCCTGCCAGGCTGTTCCTTCAAAACCCGCCGTATTTGAGAACGTGACTTCACTGCAGGCCCAGCCTCCTCCTCCTCTCAGGGGGGCCCCCAGGCGGCTGCTCTGACGGTGGCCTGTGCTGTCAGCGGGGTTCAGGAGTTGGCCCGGGGGAGGGCTCAGGCTGGCGAGGGCGCCAGCAGGGTGGGTGCTGGCTCAGGGTGTTTGGGCCTCCCCTGGCCTGTCTAGTCTTAGAAGGCTAGGGGCCTCAGAAACCATCTGGGGGGCCTCCCGGAGAGAGGGGGTGGCAGTAAGTACCAGAGGTGGTTTTGTTTTGCTTTGTCTTCCTTTAATGTCCTGTGAGTGACTGAATTATATCATAGCCAGACCAGAGGATGATGTAGAAGAGAAGGTACCAGTGTGGAAAGATGTTCTTGCTGAGTAAAGCATATAAAACTTGAGGGTGTATCTGTTATCTAGCCATGTGGTTTTGTTTTGTTTTTTATTTTGATATCATTAATATACAATTACATGAGCAACATTATGGTTACTAGATTCCCCGCATTATCAAGTCCCCACCACATACCCCATTACAGTCACTGTCCATCAGTGTAGTAAGATGCTATAGAATCACTACTTGTCTTCTCTGTGTTATACTGCCTTTTCCCCGTGCCCCCCCTGCTACTACATTATGTGTGCTAATTGTAATACCCCTTATTCCCCTTCTCCCTCCCTTCTCACACCCCCCTCCTCCAGTCCCTTTCCCTTTGGCAACTGTTAGTCCATTCTTGGGTTCTGTGAGTCTGCTGCTGTTTTGTTCTTCAGTTTTTGCTTTGTTCTTATACCCCACAGATGAGTGAAATCATTTGGTACTTGTCTTTTTCGGCTTGGCTTATTTCACTGAGCATAATACCCTCTAGCTCCATCCATGTTGTTGCAAATGGTAGGATTTGTTTTCTTCTTATGGCTGAACATTGTGTATATGTACCACCTCTTCTTTATCCATTCATCTACTGATGGACACTTAGGTTGCTTCCATTTCTTGGCTATTGTAAATAGTGCTGCGATAAACATAGGGGTGCATCTGTCTTTTTCAAACTGGGCTGCTGCATTCTTAGGGTAAATTCCTAGGAGTGGAATTCCTGGGTCAAATGGTATTTCTATTTTTAGTTTTATGAGGAACCTCCATACTGCTTTCCACAATGGTTGAACTAGTTTACATTCCCACTGGCAGTGTAGGAGGATTCCTCTTTCTTCGCATCCTTGCCAGCATCTGTTGTTCCTATTCTTTTCTATGTTGGCCATCCTAACTGGTGTAAGGTGATATCTCATTGTGGTTTTGATTTGCAATTCCCTGATAATTAGCGATGTGGAGCATCTTTTCATGTGCCTATTAGCTATCTGAATTTCTTCTTTGGAGAAGTGTCTGTTCATATCCTCTGCCCATTTTTTAATAGGGTTGTTTGCTTTTTGGGTGTTGAGGTGTGTGAGTTCTTTATATATTTTGGATGTTGACCCCTTGTCGGATATGTCATTTACAAATATATTTTCCCATACTGTAGGATGCCTTTTTGTTCTGTTGATGGTGTCCTTTGCTGAACAGAAGCTTTTTAGCATGATGTAGTCCCATTTTTTAATTTTTAATTTTGTTTCCCTGCCCGAGGAGATGCATTCAGGAAAAAGTTGCTCATGTTTATATTCAAGAGATTTTTGCCTATGATTTCTTCTAAGACTTTTATGGTTAGCCATATGGTTTTTACAGTAACTATTTTACTTGGCTTACATGGATGTGGAAGGTGTGTAAACCACAAAACCCACTTCAGTGTTGGGAGCTGTCCCTTAACCCTGGGATGAGCCGCAGCATCCCACCTATGACCATAATCTCCAGCCTGTCAGGAACCCCATTAATAAGAATTCCAGTGGCATTTCTGACTTAAGCCAGGCAGGCTGAAACCATCTCTCTAATGGCAGCATGCACATAGTGACACAGGCTGCAGCTGGGGGACGCTAATGTATCTTATGCGGGTTATCTCAGTGGTCTCAGTGGCCTGGTGTTAGCCTCGTTTTACAGGGTGGACCTGAGAGTCAGAAGAGGATGAGATAGGCTGTTGTCCCCCAGCTAGTGAGGGAAAGTGGAGTGTGAATCCAGGTGTTTCCGATGCTAAGGACTAGCTTCTTTCAAATATTCTACTTCCCTGATGGCCAGTCTGGGGGTTGGAAAACCCAGGTACCATGTCAAAGTCTCAGTAAGCTTAGCAAGAGACTTTCCACCAGTCTGCTGGTAACAGAGCTAGGCTGAAAGGTCCAGTGGGGAGGTCACGGGTACAGCTCCAGGGGCTGTCTTTCATATTCACTAAATAAACCTCCTTTACTTCATCTTGGGGTCTGAGGCAACTGTGTACCTCTAGACACCAAAGCTTTTCACAGTAGTGACATCAAGGATGAAAAAACACACAGAGCTCATTGTCAATGTCTCTGCCCAAATATCTGTCCATTCCCCATTTTATCAGCTGATCAGGAAAACAGATTCACCATAAACAAACAGGCCCTGGGAGCATCCAACAAAAATAAACAATGAGTGACATTGAGCAAGTCCAATTTCAGTCATCAAAAATCCTGAGTTTGGAAGGCCCTGATTCCCTCCATATTTCAGTCATTAGACTCTTTTGGAATAACCAGTGTTCCAGTTTGGTGGTGATAAAGACTGAGATACATTTAAATCACTCACTGGATGTTTTAGAAAATACAAACAATGTGTTCACTTTATTGTCAAATCTCCACGTGTGGTCCCTCCAACTGTGTTCAGGTCTGATCTCTCAAGGCCAGGGAGGCCATAGTTACTATGGAAACTCTAGAAAATATATAGAAATAATGACTCTAAGGCCACTCTCAATCTCATCACAAAGCAACAGCCTTTGTATTTTTCTTCAAGGGGTGTGTATACATACCTATCTATATGGATAGATTATAGATATACTTAAAAAGGATCATTCTGTACAAATTCTTTGCCTTACTCAGTCAACATCAAGAACATCTTTCAATGTCAATAGCTACTCTCCTACATCATTTTGCATGGTTGAGCAGTATTCCATTATATGGATATACCACAAGATTTAACCCATTTCGTATTTCACCCAGTGCTTCTGATTTGGGTTGATGTCAGGGATTGAATTATTGAGTACTTTCCATGTGCTGGATTCTTTGCAAATGTGTTATGATGGGAGGCAGGGCCCTATGATGGAGAGACCTCCATTCACATCCCATCTCTGTTCCTTACTGGCTCTTTGACTTTGTGTATGTTACTTAATTTCTCTGAGCCTCAGTTATCTCTTGAGGAGACCCTGGGTAATGAACCTTTCCTTAAAGCGTGATTGGAAAAGTGAAGTGAGCTAAATCCATGTAGAGTCTGGCCCAGGGCGGGTCTGCAGCACGTGACAGCCACCGTTGATGCAGAGGAGGCTGCCCTGTCCAGCCTGAGGGGAAGAGGTCAGGGCAGTGGCTGTGTGGGGGGCAGAGGTGCCTGGCGAGGCCTAAAGGGGGAGATGGGGTGAGCAAGCAAAGGAGGAGCCTTGCAAACATTCCTCTGGCCTCTGCTTCAGTTCTGCAGAATGGAGCCAGGGGAGGACACATTTTCCCGACCCCCCTGGGATGGTGGGGGTGACGGTGAGAAAGCTCTATTGGTGCATTGGCTGACCTCTGGCCGTGAGAGAAGGGATAGGCCCAGGGGCCTGACCAGTTCGGCTTGCTCGCTGCATGACAGGGAGCTTGCGGTTGGCTGTGGAAGTGGCTCCAGAGCTTTTGGGTTCTTCCCCGGCAACGTAGATGTGCTGAAGCTCGGAAGTTGCAGACGGATCTGAGTCCCCGCCCCTGCTCTGCCATGTCTCTGATCTTCAAATCTCCTCATCTATAAAATTGGGTCAATAACCCCAGCTTCATGGGGTGGTTATGAAGAGAATGAGAGATAATACATGCCAAGCTGATGCCTGTGTAGGGCTGACACCTGAAAACACGCAGTAGGTGATGACTGCGGGTTTTTTCTCCACCTGTCCTACCTCTTTCACCTGCTCAAAGAGCTCTACCACCTGCCTCTGCATGGCTAGAGGGGACTTTGACAATGGTCAGGTGCTTACAGAGGAGAGTGGATAATGACAGAAAAATATCAGGGATGAGGGGATATGGGCATGACAGGAGGAGGGATGTGGTCTGAACTAGAAAGCTGCAAGTAGACCATGGAACTTAAGGTTCGGATCCAGACAGGACAGAGGCTCCTGGGAGATAGATATGATCTGCTCCCACACTGCTGGGTGTGCAGAAGGCAGGAGCCCAGAAGCCTTGGGAGGGCTACACAATCCTCGCCTGGGAACAGGAGGCAAATCCGGACGACTTTTTGCAATCTTTCTCCGGGATAGGTGGATAGCTCTAGAGCAATGCTACTCGAAATGTGGCGCACACAGCTAGTCCGTGATCAGCACAGAAACTGAGAGCAAATGCCTGGAAAATTTTACGACAGTTTAACAAAGTAATGTTGTGTGTGTTGAATCTAATGAAAAAAAAATCGAGTGTGTATTTTCTATGTCCTTTAAAAATTTACAATTCGGGTCATTTGTTTTTATTGTATTTTACAAATGCCAGAGTCTGTGATGGATTAGTGAATTAAAATTAAACAAAACAAAGTGGGTTTCCCCACAGATACTTCGAGAAGCTCTACTCTGGGGCACTTGATACATGTCGTGCATATTCTCCAGGGAGTTCTCAGCATTTTCACTTCGGAGGCAGATGTGGAATGATGCATCATAAAGGGGTCTGGGCGGGGCCAGAAAGCCCTTAGTTCCAGGCCTTCGCAAGCCCCGCTCTAGCTGTGTGGTCCTGTAAAGGCTCCCCTATGATCAGTTTCACTATCAGTGAAATGAGGATAATAAAACCTGCCACATGGGAGTTGTGAGATTCAAAGTAGGTAAAGGGCCCAATGAGATCTCTGGCCTGTAATAGGCACTAAAAATATTTGTTCCTTTTCTCTCTTTCCTCTGCAATTGATTTGCGTATATAAAATGTTTAAGTAGTTTTGCTTTCTTGGTCTTTTAAAAAATATTTCCATCTGCGCTACTTTTTGATTGTCCTTGGCTAATGGAGGATCCTAGCATTTCCACAATAATAGTTCCAGCACTTTACATACATTTTCACGATAAAGCAAGAATAACAAGGTAGGGATAGTCTTATATTTGGAAAAAGAGAAAACTGAAGTCAGAGGGGTTGAATGGCTTGCTTAAAGTCCTACAGCTACTATGGACAGCTTGAAATCAGACCTGTCCAGCTACCCAGCCTTCCCCCCTCACACCTGTTTGCATGGATGGGAGTTCCTTCTAAGTCTCCCTCTCTCTGGCTTCTCTTTCACAGGTGACTGTTGTACAGTCAATGGTCAAATGTTCAGTATACCCAGGGGGGGATAAGGACCCTTGGGCTGGGAGCCAATGGCTATATGGGTGACTGGGTCACACTTTAGCAATTGCTACAGCAGAGAAGGAATAGGGCTATCTGTAGGGACACCAAACCCTCCCCTTGCTCCTGTAAGGTCACAGAGGATGTTTTGGGATGGGTATTCTTTCTTGACTCTGGAAACCCAACTTCTGTGGGCACATCTGCCAAGGCAGCTGCTCACACTGCACGATTTGTGTTTCTCACCAGCTAGCTCTGGCCTTGCTGCGGATACAGGACACGATCATTTGTCTTGCTTAAGGATGAGCTTCAGTGATGAAAATAGACTTCCTCCCTCCCCACCCCAACCCGGCGAAAGGAAGAAAGGGTTTCCATGTCCGCAGGAAGTATACCACGGATGCGGGTGACAGAGTGGATTCTGGCTTTATGGCCAGGTGACCTCAGTTTCAATTCCAACTCTCAGTCTGATCCTCTGTTTTCTCATTGGTAAAGTGGAGACAAGACTGTGACTTGTCTCATGGTGTGGGTTAGGTAGGCAAGGTTTAGGTCAGGGCCTGGTGATCGTGGTAGCAAACCATTCTGTGAGGCAGACTTGGTA
>JAVSCE010012154.1:0-10518 GCA_032199065.1 Smutsia gigantea
AAGAATAAAATACCTAGGAATAAACCTAACGAAGGAAGTGAAAGGCCTGTACTCTGAAAACTACAAGACACTCCTAAGAGAAATTAAGGAGGACACTAACAAATGGAAATGCATCCCATGCTCTTGGCTAGGAAGAATAAATATTGTCAGAATGGCTATACTACCTAAAGCAATCTACAGATTCAATGCAATCCCTATCAAACTACCAACAGCTTTCTTCAATGAACTGGAACAAATAATTCTAAAATTCATATGGAACCACAAAGACCCCGAATAGCCAAAGCAATCCTGAGAAGGAGGAATAAAACAAGGGGAATTACGCTCCCTGACTTCAAGCTCTACTACAAAGCCACAGTAATCAATACAATTTGGTATTGGCAGAAAAACAGACCCACAGACCAGTGGAACAGAATAGAAAATCCAAACATAAACCCAAACATATACAGTCAATTAATATTTGATAAAGGAGCCTTAGATATACAATGGGGAGATGACAGCCTCTTCAGCAGCTGGTGTTGGAAAAACTGGACAGCTACATGTAAGAGAATGAAACTGGACTACTGTCTAGCCCCATACACAAAGGGAAACTCAAGGTGGATCAAAGACCTGAATGTAAGTCATGAAACCATAAAACTCTTAGAAAAAAAACATAAACAAAAATCTCTTGGACATAAACATGAGCGACTTCTTCATGAACATATCTCCCTGGGCAAGGGAAACAAAAGCAAAAATGAACAAGTGGGACTATATCAAGCTGAAAAGCTTCTGTACAGCAAAGGACACCATCAGTAGAACAAGAAGACATTCTACAGTATGGGAGAATATATTCATAAATGACATATCCGATAAGGGGTTGACATCCAAAATATATAAAGAACTCATGCACCTCAACAAACAAAATGCAAATAATCCAATTAAGAAATGGGCAGAGGACATGAATAGGCACTTCTCCGAAGAAGAAATTCAGATGGCCAACAGGCACATGAAAAGATGCTCCACATCGCTAATCATCAGAGAAATGCAGATTAAAACCACAATGAGATATCACCTCACACCAGTGAGGATGGCCAACATCTAAAACACAAACAACAACAAATGTTGGCGAGGATGTGGAGAAAAGGGAACCACCTACACTGCTGGTGGGACTGCAAATTAGTTCAGCCATTGTAGAAAGCAGTATGGAGGTTCCTCAAGAAACTCAAAATAGAAATACCATTTGACCCAGGAATCCCATTCCTAGGGATTTACCCTAAGAATGCAGCAGCCCAATTTGGAAAGGACAGATGCACCCCTATGTTTATTGCAGCACTATTTACAATAGCCAAGAAATGGAAGCAACCTAAGTGTCCATAAGTAGATGAATGGATAAAGAAGAAATGGTACATATACACAATGGAATATTATTCAGCCATATGAAGAAAACAAATCCTACCATTTGCAACAACATGGATGGAGCTAGAGGGCATTATGCTTAGTGAAATAAGCCAAGCGGAAAAAGACAAATATCAAATGATCTCACTCATATGTGGAGTATAAGAACAAGGTAAAAAACTGACTAAACAAACTTATAGAACCCACGAACGGACTAATAGTTACCAAAGAGAAAGGAACTGAGGAGGATGGGTGGGAAGGGAGGGACAAGGGGGAAAAGGGGCTGTACGATTAGCAGACGTCATGGTGGGGGGGTGCGCGGGGAGGTCTGTGCAACTCAGAGAAGACAAGTAATGATTCTGTAGCATCTCACTATACTGATGGACAGTGACTGTAATGGGGTTGGTGGGGGGGACCTGATGAAGGGGGTAGTTAAATAACCATAATATTGCACATGTAATTGTAGATTAATGATACCAAAATATATTATATTAAAAAAAAGAAAATACATAGAGGAAACACAAATACATATTACTAAGTGAAAGAAGCCTATTTGAAAAGGTCTCCCAAATTGTGAGAAATCAATATTGTTAGACCACCTAGTCTATGGTAGTTGCATTCCAAATAGACTAAGACACTGGGTTACATGGTAAGTGTATGATTAACTTTGTATGAAACTGCCACACTGTTTTTCAGAGTAACTGTACCATTTTGCATTCCCATCAGCAGTATATGTTTTAGTCTCTCTACATCCTTGCCAGTATTTATTATTGTCAGTATATATATGTTTATTTATTTATTTGTATTTATATATATTTTTATATATGAGGATACATAATATATACATACATATTATATATAAAAATTTAGCCATAAATATAATATATAAATATATAAATATATAAATTTAATTTAGTCATTCTAATAGGTACAGAGTGTTATCTCATCATATTTTTAATTTGCTTTTGTCTAAAGATATTGACTATCCAGAAATTTGCTGGATATGTAGCTTGCAAATATTTTTCTAAGCTGGTAGCTTGTATTTTCATTCTTTTAACAATGTCTTTTGCAGAGCAAAAATTATTAATTTTAATGAAATCTAACATCAACTTTCTCCTTTATGGATCATAGTTTAATGTCATGTCTAAGAATTCTTTGCCAAACACTGGGTCATAAAGATTTTCTCCTATGTTTTCTTCTAAAAGTTTTATAGCTTAAAAACATTTGGGTCTATGACCCACTTCGAACTAATATTTCTATAAAGCCTGAGGTTTAGGTCAAGGCTTTTTCTGTTGTACATGGACATCAACTGTTCTAGCACTACTTGTTGAAATGATCCTTCCTCCACTGAATTGCTTTTGCACCCTAGTCAAACATCAATTTGCCAAAGCTAGAAGCTTAGGTTATTGATTTTAAATCTTTCTTTCCTAATGTATACATTCAATACTAAAGGTTTCCTTTTAAGCACTTTTGCTGCATTTCACAATTTTTGATAAGTTATATATTTATATCTTAAAATTCCTCGAGATTTCTTTTTTAGAAGTATGTTGTTTAATCTCTTAATAGTTTGAGATTTTCTATTTTTCTGTTATTGTTACTAGTTTAATTACTTTGTGATTTGAGATCATACTTCATGTGACTTCTATTAGTTTAAATATGTTAAGGTGTGTTTCATGGCCCACAGTGTGGTCTATCTTGGTGAATATTCCATGTGAGCTTGACAAGAATATGTTCTGATATTGTTGTGTGAAATATTCCATAGATATCAATTAGATCCAGTTGATAGATGGTGCTGTTCAGTTCCACTGTATCCTACTCATTTTCTGCCTGCTTGATCTATCTATTACTGAAAGAGGTCTAGTGAAGTCTTGAAATATAATACTGGATTCATCTATTTTTCCTTTCAGTTCTGTTTTTACCTCACATATTTTGGCACTCTTTTGCTAGGTACATACACAGATTTAGCTGGCGGAAGAAAGAATCAGTGAGATTGAATGTAGGTCAATTGATATTATCTACTTTGAGAGGCAGAAAGAGAAATGAATGAAGAAAGATGAACAAAGCCTAAGGGACCTGGGGTCCCTGTCAAGCATGTCAACATATGTGTAATGGGAACACCTAATGGAGGGGGGGGAGAGAAAAGGGCAGAAAAATACTTGAAGAAATAATAGTTGAAATCTTCCCAAATTTGATGATAAACACTAATCTACACATCCAAGAAAGTCAATGACATCCAAATATAAAAGCACAAAGAGATCCACACCTAGGGGCACCTCAAGTCACTCTGATGAAAGCCAAATACAAAGAGAAAAATCTTGAAACCAGCAAGAGAAAAATGGCTTATTACATACAAGAGATCCCTGCCTTTTCATCAGAAACAAAGGGAGCCAGAAGATAGTGTGATGTCATGTTTAAAGTGTTGAAAGAAAAAGCCTGTCAATCAAGAATTCTATATCCAGTAAAACAATCCTTCAAAAAATGAAAGATAGATATATTTCCAGATAAACAAAGAATAAGAGAATTCACCACTAGTATATATGCACTACAAGAAATACTAACGGGAGTCCCTCAAGCTGAAAAGAAAGGACATTAGATGGTAACTTGGATCCATATGAAGAAATAAAGAGCACTGATAAAGATAATTATATAGATACATATAAAGGCAGTATAAAATATATAACTTTACTTTCTTCTCCTCACTAATTTAAAGGGTGAATGCATAAATCAATCATTATAAAACTGTGCAAATGGGATTAGTGTATAAAGAATGACAATAATAGTACAAAAGAAGGGGATAGAAGGGAGCTATATTGGAGGTACAGTTTCTACATACTACTGGAATTAAGTTACTATTACTATTAACTAGATTGTTTTAAATTAAGATGTATATTATAATCTCTAGAGCAATCATTAAAATGACTCAAAAATATAATAAAACAATAACAATAAGGAACTTAAATGGTAGATAGAAAATATGTATTTAATACAAAAGAAGGCAATAATAGAAGAACAGAGGAACAAAAAAGACATGACATATAGAAAACAAAATGACAGGCATGAATCCTACTATATCAATCATAATATTAAGTGTGAATGTATTAAACATTTCAATCACAAGGCAGAATATATCGCCCGTGTCTGCCTGTACCAAATGTGATGGACCACTTCTGTGATATCTTAACACACTCCCAGATCTGACTCTCATGGGTATTCTGAGCTATTAATCTGTGGATAAGGGGACTGTAGATGGATGGATTCCAACTTCAAGTGGTCAATGTGGTCCTTAGACCACCATCTCTAGAATCTAGAGAAATACCTTTAGGATAGGGGGAGGAGAGTAGAAAATACTGATCACATTGTCCTAATATCTAAAATGCCAGACCTGAGAACCACGGAAGATATCGGGGGGTGCAGGGCACACTTACAAACTTAAAGCTAATGCTTTCCAGCCAAAACTGCCATCTTTGTTCGGTTTTACTAACAATGGTCAGGCCTCTCTCAGGACCTCTACAGAAGCATAAGCCTTTCAGGGGGTTAGGGGAGTTTTCTTTTGCCCCCTCTTGGACTACCACAGCTTGAATTAAAAGGACCACCTCCAAAAATGTAGTAGGCACAGCCTAACGCCAGAGTTATGTCCAGATGAGGGACTTGCACAATGAATGCTTTTCAAGAAGCCATATCTGATCCAGGGCTATAGAAAACCATCTCTTTAGTTTTTTAAGAGGATTTGCTGCCTCCCACAAGCGGAGCCTTGGCTGGTGTTTGATGCCTGTTGCCAAAAGCCTCGTGTAGTTTCTTGCTGTATCACACAGAATTTCTCCTAGGTTTACCCGGATGGTCTGTGGCTATGATGGTACTCTGTGGTTTGAGGAAGCAGAGCGTGCAGCCCGTAACTAGAAAGCCAGGACAAGCTCTTGGTGGAGAGGGACAAGGAATTCTTAGAGACTGGCTTTGTGGTGGAGAGGTAGGTGGAGCTCCCATGGTGGTTGTGTAATGTCTGTACCAGGAGGTACCCTTCTATGGTTCTGATGGAATCAGTATGGACTCTGGTTTGTTGGTGGTAGATGATATATAATCTAATGTGGACAGAGGGCTTTGAAGACTGTCAAATCTATAAACTTGATAGACAAAATTGAAGTTCCTACTTAACAAGGCAACAGTGGCAGGGGTAGATGAAAATCTGGAGCAAGGAATGGAGTATGGCACCATGGTAAGGGCAGTTACCACCACAAGTCCCTGTGGCTCTGGGAAGGAGGTTATGCTCAACACAAATCACAAGGTGAGCATCTTCTGTTAAAAAAAAAAAAGGTTGCAATGGTCTCAACAGGACTTCAATAGCTCCAGTGGCCTCCCTGATTTGTAAACTCCCATGGATGTCAATGTCTTGTAAGGTACAAGTCTGATCTGTAGCCCCCCAGAAGTCCTAGGAGGCACAGCTAGTGCCTGGATGGACCTCAGTGGCCTGCTAAAGCTGATAATCATTGAGATGTTTGAAGGCTTCCACTGATAGGATGGGCTGTAGTCTTCTGGTGGAGCAGCACATTTCTCCTCTCATTCTTCTAGTCTTTAGAAGATATTCTGGGAACCTGTGGACCTTATCTTGATGGTGTACACACAAATGATATTTTACCTTGCCACCTAGCTCCTCTTGTGTCTTTGGGAGTATCTTAGGAAGTATGTTAGGAAGGAGGAACTCACAACCAGGTGCTGTACTGCAACTGAAATCTCTAAGGAAGAGGACCAACTGTGTTAATGTGGGCTGAGGGGAAGCTGCTCCAGGATGTGAATTTTTGACCTTGTGATCAGAGATTATCTAGAGGCCCCTTGAGGTAAAGCTTGTAAGGCATCTGAACCAGCTTTGCTGGTGAGCAATTTTTGTTCCCATCTATGGAGTTTATCTTGGCTCCAGGCAGCTTTCTAGAGAAACAAACACAAGAGTGAAAGTACTCTGTACCAGTGTTCAGGGGCCTCTTGTGATAGGATGATTCTCCTGTCACTACTGGGAAGCCTGTCTCAGCAGTGTAGATCATATATAGAAACATCTTAGAAAAACAGAGACATAAGCTGGGGGCCTCTATAGTCTCACCAAACCTAAATAAGCGTAAATACTCCCTGGGTAGCTTGGGGAGCTGGTTGATAAGCCCAAGCCCATAAAAAAGATTGTTGGCCTATTGGGTTGGCTCAGAGATGATGCTGCCAGAGATGACTTGGGCTTTCCCAGACTGAGGGCTTTTGGAAGTGAGGTTTTGAAAGTAAATGGAAATGTGATCCAGCTTCACTATTGCTCCTTGCTCTAGGAGGGCTGGAGAAGCCAATATAGAATTTATTGCAAAGGATAAAATTGGTTATTCAAACTGTCCAAAGTGTTTGTGGTATCTGATCCTTTAGTCGATGCTGCAATGGGCCCTTTTGGGAAGCCAGGCAGTGGTTGCGTAGCTGGCTGCTATGGTTTAAGTTCCAAAGGCTAGAGCTGGGTGCTTGCAGGGGTGGTAAAACATGGCTTTTATGTTACATAAGTATGAGACCATTCACTGGAATTCTGGAACTGTCATTCACTAGTTGACTTAATCTCTTTGAGCCTCATTTTTTTCATCTATAAAATGGAAACTCTAATAATACCACTTTTTGGGTCTACTGTGAGAATTAAATTAAATGAGGCAATGCTTAACACAGTGCCTGGCGCATAATAGGTGCTCAATAATGGAAGATACTGTTGTGACAGCTTTTATTTCGTGGTGCATAGGAATGGCAAGAGCCACCACATAAATGCCAAAGTAAAAAAAATCAGGAAAATCAAGTCCAAAGAGCAAGAGCAAGACTGAAAATGGGAGACAAAATCAGAATAGAAAATTGGGAGGAGCTGAAAGGGAGAGAATAATAACTAGAGTGATGAGGACCACCATTATTGCCTGCTGGCCACATATTCTATGGGTGATTCAGGCGGGTTTGAAGAGACATGGTCCTCAAAGATAACCAGAAGGGTATTTTCCACTTGCCACCATTCTATATTCATAAGCATCTCATAGGTTCAGCTTTGTGAGTAGCCCTCTGAGTGTGCCCAAGACACTGAGGTTATTCAAAACAGGAAGTGGTTACTTAGAGTCACCATGTTGAGGCTAAGTAATTCTGCCAAAGTCATGTTTTCCCATTCTTTTTCTTTACCCAAAAATCTGAGGTCTCTGTGAGGAATAGAGAGGATCGAGAAACTAAAGTCCTAAGTTTTATCTGTCTCCTCAATTCCTGAGCTTCTCATCTCTGAGAGAAAGAATACTTGTTTGTATTAGTCAAGAGGTGTTAAAGTATGTTGTAATAACAAACTCCCAAAACTAGTGCTTAAAACATGAAAGTTTATTTATTAGTTATGCTACATGTCTATTGCAGGTCAGCTAAGGACTCTGCTCATCATTGTCATCAGATACCCAAGCTGATAGAGTCTCCATCTCAACTCATTTCCATGATTGATGTGTCAAGAGATAGGAAGAAGCTGAATTATTCACTGACTCTTAAAGCTTCCACCCAGAAGTGACGTATGTCAATTCTACTAATTCTTCACTGGCCAAAGCACATCACATGGCCATGTCTAAGTACAAGGGTGTGAGGAAAGTGCACTTCTACCGTGTATGTGAACAAGGAAGGCCAGAAATAATTGGTAAATAGCATTTATGACTACCTTGCTGTCTTATTGAAATATGGGCCCTGGTATATCAACATAGTCAAAATCTCAGTGCAGACACACTTATTCTCTCATTTTTTGTTGTTGTTGTTGTTTAGAAGTTACACTGTTCTGGAAGGCTGTGTGCTTGGTCAGTATCCCAGGTACCTTAGAGGCAGATAGGCAGATAAATTGGCTTGTGTGCCTGCCAAGCTCACTGAAAGAGCCTGTGACAATATTCTAAGTTTAACTAGTAGAAGGTGGACTGTAGACTTCTAACCAGATTAGTTTGAGAATCTATAGGGAATGCTAGGGTGAAAATGAGGAGTGAAGACTATCAATCACATAGAATGGCTATTCCTGTCTACAGCCACACTGACCTCCATGAGAATAGTCACATAGGTGATAAGCCCTCCTGGATTTGTGATGCAGCTTTATAATGTCTTCATTTTTACAGTTTAGGGGCAAAGCTGAAGGATATTCTGGCCTTACAAAAATGGACAAAACGTTGTCTTTTTCACGTGCATGGTCATGAAACCTTCCTCTGCATGGTAGGTATGCTGAGTTCCTGGAAGAGAAGAGTGAATGAACCAATCCCTACCAAAGGTGATCTGCCATTAAGAGCCAACATGGGGCTAGTTGGCCTCTATGCCTTGGAATTCCACAGTCTTGCACAAGCCCTCTCTAGCAAGATGTCGCTTACTTGGTGAGCACTTTTATAAGGTTTTGACAGGGGTTCTACACAATGAGTTGTCTTAAGGGTTGAAAGTGAAAAATCTCATCAAATGGGTGTCCATTGGATATGGCTAGAATGTGAACCAGAGTCCACAACTGTTTTCCAGTGTGGCCAGGACTGTTACATGGGCCCTTCCCACAGCCAAAAAGAGTGCATGTATTTAGGTGATCCTGCCCTCTACTACTCACAGCCAAGCATACATGTTGGGAGAAGCACCACTGAATCTGTGCCATGAGCTAGTTGAAGCCCTGGGCCTGCTCTTTCCCCTATCCTACCTTCATGCCTGCCCCATTTTCATATTCAGCACTTGAGTGCCAACTCAAGCCATAGTATATTCCATAATTTCATGCAGTTTTATCAATGGGGATCTAGGCCAACAGAACTTACTGAGTCCCTGCCCCAAACTTGTTACATTATGAATGGATACCTTCTGTGGGCCATAAAGAAAAGAGGTTAAGAACTCAGGTTCTAAGGTCAGATTGTATGTATTTGAATTTGTACTTAGCCACTTACTAGCTGGTAACCTTGGACAAATTACTAAACCTTTCTGAGTTTTTTTTCCTTAGCTGTATAATAAGGATAACAATAAGAACCCCTTAGGACTGCTGTAATGATTGAGGTAATGAATATAAAGAACTTAGTGTAGTGGCTGGCACACAATAAGTGTTCAATAAATGATAAACATTACTTCATCATCATTATCATCATAAGCCATGTTAAGAGGCTTGTTACACATGAACTCCTTCCCCAGAGGCCTGAGTAGGACCAAGATAAGTTGCTAACTTTTCTGGTTACTCATTCCTTGCCTACCCCTCTGTAGGGCAGTGGCTTTCACTTTGATCTACTGCTGTCAGCACTTAATGTGGGCCTCTCAGGCAGCTGTCCAGCCCACCATGCCAGTAGCTGAAATGCTGGCCAGCAATGTGGCTTCTGGGAAGATATTCTTGGAGCATAAGCTCAGGAAGCTTTTTCCTCCATGGACTGGGAGGGACAGGGTCATTTCCTCATTTCCAGGGCCCAGGTCTGTATGAAATGGGGATAGTCTGTGTGAGAGCCAGAGGCATGCATGCTCTGAATTATTATTGATAGAAATCTCTGGGGAAAATGGGGGAGGCTTTACCCACCCTTCAAAAGAGTAAGCTAAGACTCATCTAAGACAAGCAGGCCTAGAAATCATGACCACACAAGAAAGACCCCACAACTGTTTATCCCTTTTGCCCTGTCTAAGCTCAGATGGGCCTGAGTATTCAAGAAGTTGAAGGTCTCAGGATACATGCAACTTCATCTGTAACCCCAAAAGGGACAGAGGAGTGAAGGAACATCTGCCAGTGCCTCATCCTGCCTAGTGGGATTCCTAGTATTAGCCATCCCCACCTCCACCCAAACCTCAAACCACATAGCTGGAGCTGGCCTCTGACACCCCTGAATGATTTTTCAGCCTACACCCTGAGCCACTTTCATTGACTCAGCATGTCATCGATTTTCTTGGCATCAAATTTGTGATTTGTTTCACATCTTCCTCCCATCTCCCATGTAATCTTATGGTCTAGTCCAATCCTCAGATAAAATCTTATATTTAACCCCACCTCTCTAGGTTGTACTTGTACTTTCCCTCTTTAACTACAACTGGGACTGTCTGGGGCTACAGTGCTGTTGGCTGGTCTGGCAATAAGTGATACTGGGGACTCCATCCTGGCTTAAGCCTTCAGGAGCAGTGATCTCAGCAGGTTTTTAGTAGCCTTACAAGTGGGTGGGTCCT
>JAVSCE010012155.1:0-15407 GCA_032199065.1 Smutsia gigantea
GATTGTATATAAACGATACTTCAATTAAAAAAAAGAAATCCCCCATTTTGTTAATTTCGAAGTTTTTTTCGTTTTTACTATCCTAGGTTTTTGGTACTTCCAAATGAAATGTAGAATTTGATGGTCAGTTTCAACAAAAGCCTACTGGGATTTTGATTGGGATTGTGTTGAATCTGTAGATCATTTTTGGGAGAATTTGCATCTTAACAATGTTACGTATTTCTACCCAAGAACCAGATGAATATCTCCATTTATTTTAATTTTCTTTAGTTTCATTTAGCAGTGTTTCGTAGTTTTTAGTATGTAGACCTGACAATTTGCGAAGTGCGTTCCTAAGTATTATATTATCTTCGGTGCTATTGAAAATACAATTGTTTTCTTATTCAATTTTGGATTGTTCATTACAAGCATATACATATGCAATTGATCTTTGTGTTATTGGCCTTATATTCTGAAACCTTCCTGAATTTATTAATTCTAGTCATTTCTAGTGGATTCTTTAGTATTTCTACATATAAGATCATGGCATCTATAAATACAGTTTTATTTCCTCCTTTCCAATCTGGACACTTTTTTTTTTGGCCTTATTACACTGGCAAAACCTCCAGCACAACACTGAATAAAATTGCTGAGAGCAGATATCTTTGTGTTTTCCTGAACTTGGAGGAAAGCACCTAGGTTTTAAGTATGATATTAGCTGTGGGGGTTTTCTAGATGGCCTTTATGAAGTTGAGGAAGTTGCCTTCCAGTCCTAGTTTGCTAGGACTTTGACCTATTTAGAAGTATGTTTTTTAATTTCCAAACATTTGGGAGTTTTCCAAATATCTTTCTGTTATTGGTTTCTAATTTAATTTCTTTGTGCTCAAGGAACATATTTTGTATGTGTACTAATGCCTTTTAAATTAACTGAGACTTGGTTTATAGCCCAGAATATGGTCTACTTTGGTAAATATTTCAAGTACCCTTGAAAAGAATGTATATTCTGCAGCCATTGGATAGTGTGTTCTCGAATTGCCAGTTAAATCCTGTTGGCGATGGTGTTGTTGAATTCTTCTATATTACTGTTGATTTTCTGTGTAGTTGTTCTTCCAATTGTTGAGGAAGAGGTATCAAAATCTCCAAATGTTGAGGATTAATCTATTTCCCTTGCAGTTTTATTTGGTTTTGCATCACGTATTTTGAAATTCTGTTACTAGCTACATACGTGTTTAAGATTGATATATCCTGTTGGTGAGCTGACCCCTTTATTACTAAGAAATAAATGACCTTTTTATCCCTGGTATTATTCTTTGCTTTGGACTATATGTTGTCTGAATTTAATATAGATATTCCGGTTTTGTTTTGACTAGTGCTAACATGGTATAGTCTTCCATTCTTTGATGTTTAGCCCTTTGGTGTCTTTATTTTTACATCTTTATAAGCATGTTCTTGTCAGCACTCTTTGTGTTTTAATTGGGGTGTGTATTAGTTATCTACCATTGTATAACATATCAACCCAAAACTCTGTGGCTAAAGTAAGTGACAAATAGATATCATTTCACAGTTTATGTGTGGTAGGAATCTGGGTGTCGCTTAGCTGGGTTTGCTGATTCAGGGTCTTTCATAGGCTGTAATCAATATGTCTCTTGGGCTGACAATCATCTCAGGGCTCTCCTGGAGAAGGAGCTGCTTTCAAGCTTACTCATGTAACTATTGGGAAAACCTCAGGTCTGCATGGGCTGTTGGCTGGTGGTAGAAGTTCCTCAGTACATGAATTTCACCACAGGAGGTCTCACAACATGACAGCTAGCCTTCCTCTGAGTGAGCAAGAATGAAAGTGAGAACCAGGCAGCAAGATGGAAGCCACAGTCTTTTTGTTACCTAATCTCAAAAGTGATATCCCACCCCCTTTTGCTGTATTCTATTCATTATAGCCTCTACTTCTGTCCCACACTCAAAGGGAGGGAATTACATAAGGGTATGAATACTAGGAAGCAGAGATCATTATAATTACTGTTAACATGGATCATTGTTATATAGAAATCTTTTCTAGTTAGGGAGAGGTGTGATAAATAAAAATAATCTGTCTATACATTTAGGGAGGAGTTTAGTATAACTATCACCTTTTAGCCTTTGAACAGTAAACGTAATAGAATCCATTGGTTGCCTTCCTTACTTGTATTTTGGGTTTTTGAGATAAAAGAATTGTGTGTCGTCAGTAATTTGTCACTGATGTGCTCATGACTGCAGAAGTTATCTGAATTATTTTTAAAATAATATTTTTAACTGATGTTTCTAATGCTTCAAGAATCAAATCTGTTGGAAACATGCATTATCCAATGACAGTCCTCCTTAATATATTAAATAGCTTTTACTTTACACTGAGCCATCCTGGGTTTTCAGCTTGAGCAATTGTTCTATAATATCAGCTTCAAGGAGAATTAGTGCTTAATTGTGAGACAGTTAAGGCTCATACCACATTGTGATTAGGGGATGAATTCTTGGAGAAAGAAGACTGATGTGTGTAAGCTTCATTCACCTTAGCCACATCCCTTTTTCTCTAGCACTTTTAAGAAGGCTGTTTCCCTGACTTGCCCCCAGAATCTCTCTTCCTTGGCCTCACTAAGGTGCTCAAAATGCTCACTCTGGCCACTCCTGGGATTGTACAGAATCAGCTGAAACCAGTTCCTCTTGAGCACCCTGGGCCAGTGAGTTTGAAGTCATTCCCATTTGTTCTGCTCATTAAGTTGCCTCTTGGTAATTTCTTGTCCCAAGATCACACTGCATCCAGTTCTGTCTCCCACCCCAGGGCCCAGTGCCAAAGACAAGCCTAGGAGAGAATATCAAGTGTGGACTCCGCCACTCAGACCACAGACTGGGAATCAACTCCAGGCCCCCCAGCCTGGTGGGTGCTTCCTGGATTATTTTTAGCAGGTAACTCCTCCATGAGGCCTTGAGAAGGGGCAAGCCTGGAACAAAGGCAGAGCAGGAAGATAAGGCAGCTACTGCTGCTGAGAGGATAGAGACAAGATTAGAAGTGTGGTAGGCAGATAAGTGAAGAATGGCCTCAGGGATTTGGTTATTTACTGCTGTCATCACCTCGGGGCAGCCTTCCTAAGACAATGGCACATCCTATAAAGAGTGTTTGAGGGATAGCTGAGATCCAATGGCAAGGATTTAAAGCTTGAGGACTCTGCTCTGGTCTCTGCCTTTGATTTACTGAATGACCTTTGACTTTACCTTCCTGCTTCCTCCCCACTCCCCGCTTCCCCCAGCCCCACCGTACACCGTTCCTTCACAGTGCACTGGGATAGTATGTTTGCTAGCTGGAACACGGGTTTCTGGGGGGGCTGGAATCCCACCATCTGCTGTACATTTGGCCTGCACTCAAAGTAAGTTACACCCAGAGGTCTCTGGGCCTCAGTGTCTCTCTCTATGTAGTAGACGTACACTGCAGAAGGCTCTTCTGGGGCTAAGGGATTTCTATTAGAATAGTATATGTATGAAGATGTATGGGTATGTTGAACATTCTCCATCATTTTGATGTTTATTGCTTTTGGTTTGGTTTTGTTTAAGCTGAATGAGGGAACTGGGAAATTTCTAGGCTTTGAATTTCCTGAGCATGTCTTCATTATATGCAGGTCAGCTCATGTTACATGGTTAATGAATCAAGAAAATCAGAGTACTGCTTCCATATCAAGGAAGAAAGTAGAAAATAGGAATGTCTTAGGGATGTTCAGCCACAAGAAGAAAATGAGCATCTTCTTCAGCCCTGAGTATGTGCCTACCCTCAACATGTGTGCCCTCATTTAGTCCTTTCACCAACCCTGGGAAGGAGGGGCTGCTATTTCCCCCATTTTACAACGGGGAAACTGAGACATGAGACAGTTAAATGATATGCCTCAAATCATGAAGCTAGTAAGTATCCAAATGGGGACTAAGAGGTCTAGAAGACCATAAAAGTATTATACTGGGCAGTCTGCGAAAAACCTGCATTCTCTCGTTAACAACCTGCTACCTTCTCCTGTGAATAATCTTGCTGCCTAAAGAAGCCATTTGGAATCTGGAGTCTCATTAACACCTCTGGTGCAGCTGAGCTGAAGCCGCCACAGGCTTGGAGCATCTGGGGAAATCTGCCAGGTCTAGGTGGTGGGGAAGATCCCATAGGCCCAGGCCATCTGGAAGGGCATGGGTCAGCAGCTCTGAAGGCCAGAGAGAGTGTGGGCCGGACGGGGAGAGGGAAGGAGAGGCTGAGCCACAGTGGCTGGGACAGCAGGGCTCCCAAGCCCCAGGTGACCAGGCAGGGCGAGAGATGCTGCAGGGTGAGTGGCACCTATGATGTCGGGGCTCCAAGGACAGAAACAGGCAGACAGGTCAGGAAAACATTATCTTCTGCAGAGCTCTCTGGTCCTGAAGTGTGGGTGTGTGTGGGCAACCAGAGGGAGTGAAACCAAGGTGCAGAAAAAGAGAAGGATGGAGACAGAGAGGTGTATGGGCAGAAAGAGAGGGAATATGTCCAGGTAGCACTTTTGCAGCTCAGCAGGACAGTACAAATGTCCCAGAGCACTTCCCCAGTCCTCACTCTGAGGATTACTTCTCTATGCAGGCACATACACTAGAGAGTTTCTAGATCACTCTAATCACTTGAGAAGACTCTTCTGACTTTCCTTCTGCCATCCCTAGCCTGAAAGCCCAAACAGCAGTGACAATGAGCTTCCAAATTAGCAGCTTATGTAAAACATGAAATTTTGTCTCACCACAAAACTGGCCTAGCTGAGCTCGTGTTTACCCAACCATCTAATTTTTCCACCTTCTAAAATAGCATCACACGCCTGGTGTCTTATGGAGGCATCTTATGTCTCGGGGGAGGGGCTGGGTAGGAGAGATGGTGGAGAGATGCACATTTGTACAGTTGAAGCCCCTCCTTTAATGATTTTTCCGCATCATCTGCACAGAGCCTCACAGCCATGCTAGAGCAGAAGAATACGCCATTTACAGGTTTACATGTTTTTCTCAGCAAATTAGCCGGAGTTCCTGGAAATGACAAAACGTTGCCAAAGAAGGAAACAAGCCATCCCGCAGCTGGACCCCCAGCCTTCAAAGAGCTGGCAAGGCAGAGCCGGTCCCTCCCCCAGAGCTGCCTCCACGGGGCCTTTTCGGGACCCCTTGGCAAACTTGAAAGAAGGACTTCTTGACTTCTTGCACATGCTCTTAAGTGACATAGTTTTTCAGATCATACTTGGCATTTTATTCCTTTAAAACAGTTGATGATGGCATTACAAGTGGATGATTGGGGTTCTCAGGTTGGGGGATGAGGCCTTAAATTCCCTCCAAGCTTGGGCCTTTAGGAAGTACAGTTTAGTTTCCCCACATACCGCCCCCCCCGCCCCCGCTCCGCAATCCTGCTCTTAACCTTCCAATGAGAATCTTAAACACGTGTTGGATTTTCTTGGCCATCGATTCAGTGGTACTTTGTAACTTTGTGTTGAGAAAACTTGCCCCACTCGCTAGGAGTCAGGAGGTCATACTTTGCCAACTCATAAATAAACACTCCCCGCCAACCCCGATTTCTAAATCCTAGACCTCAGCAATGTTCTTTCCTTATCAGAATGTATTCTGTTCTCTCTAAAACAGGCGGGAGGGCCTCAACGGGCGGTTGTGGACGCTGCTCCTGTGCCTACAATTACCTTTAATAATAAAGACGCCTGAATGGAAACATAATGGGTTAGCCTGGAACACTGGAGTGGGTGTTTAATTGGCCCTGCCATTCTCAAAATCTGAGATAAAAATAAGACTGCTTAAGAAGGCCCTCTCCAGCTGAGCACTTTGGGTAGAAGTTAGTTGTGCTACCAATTCCTGAGCAGCATTATATGCCCTTCTGCCAATCCTTAAATTAGCCCATTCTGAGCCTGGGCGATCAGGCTGTTTAGCTTCCTGGACTGATTCAGTTCATGGAGGGCTATTCTTTAAGCCAAGTCTATTTTTGCAGTGGCCTGGCAGCTCTGAAATATTTTCCCTCCTGCAAAGTCCTGGTATGCTTTTGTTTTCCTTTGGCATAGATGCAGCCCTAATATAATGTTCTCAGGTAGCTGGGAGACTTTAGTTTTCTCAACATAGGTTACAAAGTACCACTGAATCAATAAGTCTCAGAGTCTGGGTTCTCAAAGTGGGATTGGAGGAACTCTGGGGTTCCTGAGATGCTTTCCCCCTTTTTCCTACTACATATCTGTGTGCAACAAGGTTTTCTACACATATATATCATTTCCCAAACAACATAGCTGCCGACTGGATGCAGGAGGAGATATGAATGCCACTATTCTCACTCAGTTTTCCTTTGTTTTGGAAAATAGAATTGCTTTTCTTAAAAATATTTTTGATGGGCTTCTCATTCTCTATACACGAATTAATAGATATTTTAAATTTTTCTCAGTTTTAATTTCTAGTATGATATATAGCAGTAGCTATGACCCACAAAAACTAAAAGCCTTTGGAGGTTCTCAGTAATTTTTAAGAGTAAGGGGATCCTGAGATGAAGAGCCCAGCTTTGGAGGGTTTAGGAGAAATGCTCAGAAAAAGACCAAAACCCCTGTGTGTTAAAGTCCTTTCACTGAGGCGTGGCCCTTCAGCAGGGAGACAGGAGCTCCTCTCCCCTTCCTTAGCCTCTGTCTCCAGCCTTCTGGATGTGTTTTTTCTTGTGCTTCCGTTGAATATGCTTGGGGCATGGGGACATTTTTGGAACAGGCATTAGAGAGACTACCAACACCCACCAAGCACAGGACCTAACGTAACCACAGCATTTTTCAGCATAGTTCCTACAGGTTCAGGTTTTGGAGCCAGATTTTGGTCAAAATCCTATCTTGGCAATTTATTAGCTAAGTGACTTTGAACACGTTTCTTAATCTCTTGGAACCTAGTTATTTCTTTATTTGTAAAATCGGTTAAATTTCTTTATGTGATGCCTATTTCCAAGGGCTTTCGTGAGAATTAAAGGAGATGATATATATGCAAAGTGCCAGGCACATAGTAGGTTCTCAGCAGATGGTAGCTCTTATCATTATTATTCAATAGAGCATCCTAGGATGGTACAGCAGTTTGTGGAGGCGTGCAAATAACCATCCAGTCGCTCATGGTCCCCCAGTGCCCTTCCTCCGTGCTGCTTCTTACCAACTATCCTGCCTACATGTGTGTACCCGTGTATGTTTGCACACAGGTGCACATGAATGTTCCTGAGCACCTGCTATGGGCCAGGCACTACTGGGGTGGAGGATAAACAGTGCCATGACAAACCCGGTCCCTCCTCTCAAAGAGCTTCCTATCTCACCAGAGAAGTAAACAGGCGATTGCAACATGGTGCTGGGACAGCAGTAAGCCAGATCTCAGCTCAGGCATCGCTCCCTTGTGGAAATCCTTCTCTGATTCCCTGGCTTCAGCCAGATCTCAGAAAGCTACGTGTTCTTTCCCATGAGAGCACCTATCTCAGTGTATTATTACATTAATGGGGGTTTTTTGGACTGAAATCTGTCTTTCCCACAAGACTAAGTTCCATGAGAGCAGAAACAGTGCGGGGCTTTGCCCACCACTGTCTATTACAGTGCCTTGGATATAATAGCTGCTCAGTAAATGGGAGCCGAATGAGGGAGTGAGGACACAAATGCTCCCACTTACCCTTTCTACTGTCTTTCAGCTGGCCCGCCTCCAATCTGCCTCGTCCCCCAGAAGCCCCGGTCAAGCACACAGCTGCATCTCTTCTGCCTCCCTCCCTGTCTGAACTGTGCATTCCTCTCTCTCTGCCCAGGAACTACCCACTTGCAGGATCTGGCTCAGAAAACACCCACACTTGAAATAAATGTGATAATCATCGTCAACCTGCCAGGCCCAGGCCCTTCCTGACTAGCCAGCCCTTCTTTCTCCCTGCTGAACTTAGACGCTCCTCTGCATTATTGGAGATCAGCTTTTCATAAACAGGTCTTGTTTCCTCTGAGAAAGGAAGGAGACCTATTTCATACATATAATGTAGTGGCCAAATATCTGACTCTGACCTTGGCTTGACCTGGCCTCAAATCCTGGTTCCGCTATTTACTAGCTGTGCAGCCTTGAGCGGTCACGTCCCCCTCCAGCCCTCAGCCTCCTCATCTGCGATGTTGAGGTTGGACGACATGACCTCTTAGATCATTTCCTACTCAGGAGTCTAAGAGCTCTAAGAGATGTTAACAAAATACTGGGTGCTACTTGACTGCGTGGGCCTTGACACACTGCTCCAAGACAAGAGAAAAGTGGAGAAAGCCGGATGCTGGCCAGTGGACCATCACAATCAAGAAAAAACAGACTAAACTGTGAAGAGTGGTATTTTCTGGATAGAATTACAGGTGATTTTTATATTTTCTCCATTTTCTGAGGTACTGGCCCTCCCCTCAGCAGTTTCTAGCTGCTCCTTCCCACGCCTATTAAAACCAGCTCCCAAACCTGATAATATTGCTTATTTTTAGATTCTGTACACATTTCAGGTTTGCTTGTGGTCTAAGAAGGAGATATGTAAACAGCGATTCCCTGCGCTCCCTACTGTAGGCCAGGCCCTGTGCCTGGAACGGGGAATGCGGACACGGTGGGAATGTAGGCACAGGGGCCATGAGGGGTCAGGAGGTTCCCCTGGGGCAGAAATGGCTGAACCTCTCCATTCAGGACAAAGGTCTTACACTTGTCCTAATACAAGTGTCTGGAGGCTAAGGCATGCCTGCTGAATGAACATTCCTCCACATGTGGCTGAGGCATTTGCCTTTTGTCCTTTGTGGAGGTTGTTTGCCCCACTCCTGAGTTTAGTCTGCCTTTTCCCTGATCTGCTTCCCTCTCGGAGGGATTTTCTTCTTTACTGTCTTTCTTCTTGTTTCCCTGCTTTAAATTTTTAGTCCCAATGAGCAAAGAACAGCCAAAAGGAATGATTTTTCACTGGCTTTACAAATCTGGCCTAGCCCCATGATATGATTCCCCACCTCTGAGGAACTGGAAGCCTGAAGTGACCTTGAACTCTTATTGTGCTACTTGCATTCTGTGAAGTATGATGGATAAAAATATGCTGCTATTGTCGAGATGAACCAACTTCCAGCATATCGTGGGTGCTCATGAAGCGTTAAATAATAATAATAATATATTTGGTGATGCAGTAAGCTTGATTTATACTCATTATTATTATTATTGCTTTCTTCCTAATCTGTGGAGTTGGATAATGTGAGTTGCTCCCCCACCCCACCCCCATTGTTAGGGCAAATTAGTGACAGGCTGCACACATTTCTCTCCACCTAGCACACCATAATGACAATTTACCTGTCAGCCTGCCTGACACTAATCTTTGCCTGTGGCTCTTTCTGGTCTGACTTTCTAAATCCCATTGTAGTTATTTAAATCTTTGAAGGTTGTCTCTTTAGGGAGATTGAGAAATGATGGTCATGGGCAATATATTATTTCTGGGGTGGAAAAACAGCCTTTTCAGGGCTGTATCTCACTTCCACCAGAGCTTGAACTATATTGTGCTTCTCTCAGGTATCAGCAAATATGTGGGTGGTTGCATGGAGGCCGCTTTATAGAGTGTAGGGAATTGCTTGGTCACGCTGATCAATCAGCAAGGGCTGTACTTGAATTTCTCTGATTAGCTGCAGACATGTTGGGGGACTATTTGACTTGCGATCAAGTTTCCAAGATGCACACTTTATCTTGAGCCTGGTTGCCACATCTTAAAACATAGTAACTTTAAGTTTATATGATTATTATATAATTTAATAATCTTACAATAAAACGTCTTAAAACATAATAATTAGCACAGGACCTCTTAGATGGTTTTCATATGCTCAAGTTGTCCAATTGTGGGGACTAGAAAGAGAAGGCAAAAATCCCTATACCCTTTAAAAAAAAGGGTTTGAAGAGGCAGGTTGGATTTAGTGGCTTCCACTGCGTGGCCCTCAGCTCTCTCTGGGCCACTGACTCCACAGTGCGACAGTTTCAAACTTCTTCCCCTCCACCGTCCTGCAGACTGTCAGGTACAGCTATCCAGTAGTGCTGGAGGCAGGCTCCTGCAATCAATTCACTGGGCTTTTATCAAATCCAGATGAGACAGAACATGAGCTGTTCAAGGACAAAGACTGGGTCCTGTCTTCTCTCTTCCTTTTCCCCATACCATACCCAGGCCGATTGCCTGGCCCATAAGGGAAGAAAAGCCTCAGGACTGGTGGGCTGGATGTTCCAGATCCCAGATGAGGACTCCTCAGTCCAAGGGGCACAAGTGTGTGGGTGAGGACGAAGTAGATGGTGTAAAGTGAGGATCAGCATGTGAGTTGTAAGCCTTTGGGGTCACCATGTGCTCAGGCCAGTGACCTTCTAGTATTGTGATCCTCTCTTATCTTGAGAGCTGTTATCAACCTATGAAAGCAACACTTAACTTAAACTTGTGGATTAGAAGGCAGAAGAGCCTGCCACATGAACTTTGGAATGAAGCTGGACCCAGATTCACATCCTGGATCTGCCCCTCACTGAATGGGTAATCCTGGGCAGGTGACAACCTGGGTCCCTCTTAGCTGTAAAATGAGGGTCATAACAGTACCTACTTCAAGAGAGCTATTATGAGGACTAAATGGGATGATGGGATCATACAGAACATGTAGAACAGCCCCTGGCATATAGTAAGGGCAAGTAGGCATAAACTCTTATGTACATCATTTGATGTTATCTTTTTAAAGAAAATCAATCTGTAACCATTCAAGCATTTGTAGTGGGGGAGGTGAAGGGAAGAGTAGAATAAGCACGGCCAAGTCAAAAGCCAGCAGACTCCCAGGAGTCAAGGTATCAGCTCAGTGCACGAAAGACAGGTATGTTTTCAGACTGTGAAGGTACAGGAGTCTGTCTTTGGGCTCACCCCACTTTCGCTGTGTGTTCCGGACTATTCCTACCCAGCCAAGACATCTGGGCTCCTCTGCGTTTCATCTTGATGTATCAGAGTAGAGAGGTGCTGGCCCACTCTGACATTTATGTCACTCTTGTTGACACTATTCAGGGAAATTAATTTTGAAGCTAGTGGCCTAATGTACAGAAAATGCCTGCAAGTGAGGGGGATGTTCAGGGTGTGACAATTATTAGTTTAGCCCTAGGACAAACTTGTGATTAAATGAGGATTCATTTTACAATGGCTAAAGGAGACTATTTAACGTTAGCTAATCAAATACTGTCATTACCCCTAAATGAATACACAACAGGTTTTTGTTAATGTCATCTTAAGGTCATCATATGAAACACAGGAAATGCAAAAAAGGAAGGTGCTCAGAAGAAAGCTCATGCCCATCTCAGGCAATGTGGGATTATTAGGCTATCAATGTCTTAAATTGAAGAAAATCCACATCCCAATCTTAAGTCTAAAACTGGGCTGTTATCCTGGGCTGAGAGCATCCACTTTTTTGTTGCCTGTGCTTTCTGACACCCACTTTCATCTTTATCCTACCCTTACTGTAGCTTTGCCCTTTCACGTCTAGCCTCCAGATTTCTCAGAGTCAGCGTTTCCCACCTCTGTGCCTAGGTTTTCTCCAGCACAACATGAGTTACGCAGCTGGGAGGGTCCCTGGGGCCTCCTCAGTGCTGGCACTCAGACATGAAGCCTGTCACTCAAGGCTGTATTTGGTTTGCTTGGCCTCCAGGGGCAAAAGGGGACAGGGGAATGTTCCAATGTCCAAGCCTCTCAGGATGATAGCTGGATGCTAAAGGTGTCCTTGAGGGAAAAACAAAACAAAACAAGAAGCAGAAGCATCTGTGGGTTTTAGGTCTATCAGCTTTAGTGTTTGAAATGCCGCTGCAGTTGTATTGAAGTGCATTAACTTTGAACATGAGTACTAACCTTTTAGGGCTTTGTCATGAGAGCATTTAATCTGAATTCATCTTTCAGTTGCATAACCAGCGTCCATTTCTCCGACATTCTGGCCCAAGTCAAACACTTGCAGCACTATTTGAGAGTTGACGTTTGCCGGATGGCTGAATCGAAGGTCTTCATTAAAGTCAATGGAGAAGAAAATTAAGTCATTTAAATTGCTATTTCTGGAGTTGTGGAACTTGAAAGTGTCCAAACAAGAAATATTGCATAATTTATAGTGGTGACTTGATTTGCGACCATTGAAGTGCTCAGCTTGTGCTCTCCTGTCTTGCCCACATGGTCTGGGCCAGTGGCAGAGCTGAGAAAAGGAAAGGTGGTACATAAAGTCAATCGTGGCTCTGGGGCCTGAGACAAGTTCTTCTTAGTGTAAAGTACAGAGATGTGAGACTAAACAACGGATCGTGAGCTGAAATTCTGAAACCATCTCTTGCCCAACAGGGAAGAAGACTTTTCAGGAGTTTCCCTTTTCTTTATTCCTCCTTATTAGAATAGCCCTTTGGACTCAAGGTGGAGGGAAACACTGGGCAACTATTTATTATCTCTTGAGATTTGTAACTCCTAGCACATCTTCAAGATATCAATTCTAGTCTCACCTCTCTGCGTGGAGAGCTGAGGTTCTTAATCTGAGCTTGTTGCAGCCTATATACCCCTTGAAATGGTGTGTAACATTTTGCTGGTGGGTGTACATCTGCTTCTTTGCTGGGAGAATACATAGCTTTCACTGGATTTCCAAAGGGCTCTGTGGCCTCAGAGAGACTCACCGCAACTTTCCTGTCTGCAGAAACTTGAAGTAACCCGTCATGTTTCCCTTTTGCTTGGAGGGCATTGCATTAATCCAGAATGCTTGCTGCATACATCCTTGCTGCAGTTCTCACAGTCTCTTTGCTTCTGGGAGCCTCTCTCCCTCCATGTGTCCTGTGAGCTTTCCTCTCCAGATGGAGGACTTGGTTAGGCAAGTCAGACTGCCTCGCTGCTTGGCATCTTTGTTTAGTGTGCTTCTGTCCGTGCCTAGACCCTTCTGGGCCTCCCCTGCCATTCTAGGCTGCTGGGGCTGCAAACCCAAGGTCCGCTTTTGGCAGTCGGAGGGGACTTGGGGAGATCTGTCATGCATGTCAAGACTCCGAGCAGTCCACACTCAGTAAAGAGAGGACAAGGCCTCCCCTGCTTCTGTCCATCTCATCATTCCATGGGAAGCAGTGAGGTGGGCTTCCTGCCTCTGTCCAAATGCTTCTCCTGGCCAGTCTGCTTCAACTCCTGTCTGTCTTAAGTTCACTCTCTGCATAAGGGAAATAAATAGGGCCTTTCCTCTTTACTAGCTTCTTGCCCCTGCCTGTTGTACCTGCTTCCTAGACTAACTGTCCGATGCCTGCTACAGCCACTCTGCTTCCAGTAGCTGCCTTGGGCACGGGCATGCAAGTGGTTCTCCAAGAGAGGATAAGGGCTGAGTGATGATAATTTTCTAAACCTTTCAAGTAATAGCTACCATTTTTTGAATGCTTACTATGTGCCTGGTCCTGTGTTGAGCACTTTATACACATGGTCTTCTGGAATCCCCACAACAATCCTGTGAGGCGTGCACTGCTCTTGCATCTAGGGCAGCTGTAGTTCATAGGTAACAAGTACAAGAGCTGGAATTCAAAGCCAGTCTCCAAAACAGGTGCTTATATTCTCTGCACACCTCATATTGCCTTCCAGTGAAACCGAAGCATGGGTGCGCTTCAGAGGTGAAATGGCCACTGCCCCTTCTTAATTAATCAAGAAATTAATGCTCTGCTGCTAATGAATTTGCTGCCATCAACCTTCACTTTCTGAGCAGATACTGAAGTCTTATCTGTACTTACTTTGTTCATTTCTGTTTAAATTCTTTTCCTGGAGTCCATACTGATAGTCACCAAGGTTTCCTCAACTACTAGCTCTTGAATGAGTAATTCATCCAAACATAATTATTATGCCATCCTATTTGCCCATCATAATTAGCTATCCATTTTAAACCTCCAAAATGCCCGTTTCCCTGGTTAGTAGCAATGGAAAAATAAATTAAGGCGTATATGCCAGTGTGTATGTGTGGTCATTACTGCCTTATTATGTGTAATCGCAGACAAGCTACCCCTTCTCCCCAGCGCACTCCAGCAGCCACCCACTCCTGCTGTTCAGCCAGTATGTGCTTAGTGAGTGCAAATTAATATTAATATCAATCAGCCTAAGCCAAATCAGCGTCTCCCAAGTAGGGAAGTGAATCTGCATAAAATCAAATGAGATAATGTATGTGAAAGTACTCTGAAAATTATAAAGCACTATACAAATCAAGGTATTTTTATAATAAAATCATCATGTATGACAAAACCAAATATGAATTATTTTTTCAAAGGGTCTGCTGTTTTAAATTAGCTGTGCCATTAGCAAATGCTCAATAAATATTTGTTCAATTGTATTGTTGAATGTAGGTAATCAAGGTTTGACTATACATGAAAACAAGGAATTCCATGAAAGATTTAACTAATACCATAGGTTAGAGAACATGGAATAAGTGCAGTTCAAAACAAGATGGAGGACTTCAAATACAAAAGAACGTAATTTATGTTTTCATTCAAGGATGGAAGACTATTGAAATCTCTCCCTTTTCTAGACCAGGTGATTATAGCTTACCTTGTAAAAATCTTTTCCAAGTTACTATACAACAAGGTCTTCACTGGATGTAAATTTGAGGCAAACCATACAGTCCCAATTAAACAATTTTTAACACTACTCAGGGGAAACATATCAGCTCATGTCAAAATACTTTGGTGGTGGAAGTCAGGTTTATGATGAAGCTTTTTGATGTCAATTTTTTTCATCCCACATCATTTACTAGTTTACAACTAATTTTGACCATGCTGAAGAATTCTGGCTTATCTCAAGACACACTGTTTGGAACAATGATAATTTTTAGTTTTTAAAATATAACCAATTACTTTCAGGGCTAAAATAGTGCCCGTGAGAAATAAAGTGCAAACACATTACTGATAAGGCATAAATATTCTTTTTTTTAAAAAATATAATTTATTTTATTATCATTAATCTACAATTACATGTGCAATATTACAGTTATTAAACTACCCCTTCATCAGGTCCCCCCCACCAACCCCATTACAGTCACTGTCCATCAGCGTAGTGAGATGCTATAGAATCACTACTTGTCTTCTCTGAGTTGTACTGCCCTCCCCGTGCTCCCCCAACATTACATCTGCTAATCGTAATGCCCCTTTTTCCCTCTTATCCCTCCCTTCCCACCCATTTTCCCCAGTCCCTTTCCCTTTGGTAACTATTAGTCCGTTCTTGGGTTCTGTGAGTCTGCTGCTGTTTTGTTCTTCAGTATTTTTTCTTTGTTCTTATACTCCACATATGAGTGAAATCATTTGATACTTGTCTTTTCCGGCTTGGCTTATTTCACTGAGCATAATACCCTCTAGCTCCATCCATGTTGCAAATGGTAGGATTTGTTTTCTTCTTATGGCTGAATAATATTCCATTGTGTATATGTACCACA
>JAVSCE010012156.1:0-24697 GCA_032199065.1 Smutsia gigantea
CTAAAATTGTGTCAGTGGTTGCCCTGCTGTGTTTTTGTCACTTCACTTTTGTGACTTTGCGGGGACTAAATTCCTTAGTAAGTACAGACTCAGATAATATTACTTATCCTTTATATGTTTTTGAAATACTTATATAAGTAATTGAGGTAATTATATGTACTAAAACTTATATATCTTTAAAGTACTGTAGATTTTTAGAAGGTTTAATAGTGGGAATGCAATAGTGACATTGGTTGTATCACCATAAGACTATGGGAACTTTTTATTATTTATTAGTAGTTGTTTATCATTAACACCTCATTCTACTTTGTTAGGATGAAAGTTAAATTGCTCATTTCTAAACTTGCATTATGCTTATAATAGAAGAAAAAACAGTGCACTCAAATAGAACATTTGATAGACATTCAGATACAATACAGTGATAATTGTGTGTGTATGTGTTTCCTTTTATTTTATTGTTAACTTTTGATGAAAAGAATAATGCCTTTGCATATCCCCATTCCTCAAAGAAGCTGTGTAATATTCATGCTAGAAAAATGAGATACTCTTCTTCCTAGTAAAATACACAAAAGTTGGTCAAAAGTGAACTCTTTTCAATTTTATTTTTATAGTCAGTTATCAGCCATTAGCAATGGAGGAAAATATTCCTGATAAATTGCTCTATATAAATGTAAGAAAATCAAGAAGCAGCAGTACTGAAAAATAGTGTGTAAATGGAGAAAACATGCAAAAGAGAGTTTTGACAGAACTCTTTAGTGTATAGAGCCTAAGGCATGTTGACATTATCAATTAAGAAAAATGTATAAATGTCATCTCAGATGCTGGACCAACAAATTAATATTGCTGAAGTAAGAAAGAAGGAATATTTGATGTTGCTGCTGTCAAATATGAAACATACCTTTATATGAAAAATTTTTGAATAGCTGTTAGTAATGACTAGGAATAACCAAATAGAAAACTTGTGTTTAAGATAAAAATGTGTAGTTAACAGTGTTTTAAAAATATAACTATACTTTTATCACAAAGCATTTGGTTTTTTTTCTCTTCTTTCTCCTGTTTATTCATATATGCATATTTTTACATAATTTAAGTGATAGTGTACTTACAAATTTGCATTTTATTTTTTGCTTTGTATTTCTTAAACTTTTCCACACTGCTGTTGTTTTTGTATTTAATTATTAGTTCCTATGGTATTGTCCATCACCTAATCCATAATTTAATGAACCATTCCCTTATAGTTGGACTTAGGTTATTTATCATTTTTAGTATTATAAATAGCATTCCACTAAACATTTTGTACATGCAACTCTTTTTTTGCTAATCAGTATGTCCCTAGGATAGATTCCTTGGGGTCAGGCAGTGGGTTATGCATTTTCATGACTCTTAAAGTGTATTGCCAAAATTATTTTCCATATGGATTGTGTCATTTTACAATGCACCTTGAAATGTAGATGTACACCAATTTCAAGTAGTAATTGCTGGCATTAGTTTTTAGAACTTTTAAAATGCTAATTTGTTAGGTGTAAAATTGTATCATTTTCAATTCAGTTACTTTTGGTACTTGGCCAAAAAATGGTGAATGTTTTCTGTGACTCAGGTTATTTTTTATATTTTTTATGTTATGAATTATCTTTTAATTTCCTTTATCGACTCATCTATTAGATCTTGATGGTGTTCTTACTGATGGTTAGTTTTGCGTTTTAAAATAATAAAACTTTGTCTTCTTTTGTAAATACTTCTTTTTCTCTTTTCAATTATTAGTTTTCTTTGTAAACTTTTAAAAAGTAAAAGTTAATTTGCATATACTATAAAGATGCAGAAAGTTTCCAGTTATGGTTACTGATTTAACAGTTTGGGCCGAAGATACTCTTAGTGGGATCAACAATATTTTGTTTATATGCTTAGTTGTGTTCCTTTGACCATTGAGAAATTCAAATATTTGCATGAATGACTGGATTTCTGGTAGCTGTTTACCTCTCCTCCCTTTCTTTCACTGGTTCTTTCTTGTTCTTGTCAAAGTGCTTTTCTGAGTTTTTCTTCCTGTTGGTGTTGTTTTCTGTTTCAAGTAGTGGTTTCCAAACCTTTTTTCCCCAGGAGACATTTGAGAGTGTCTGAAGATATTTTTATTTGTCACAGCTTGGTGGTATGTGGGGTGTTACTAGCATCTACAGGGTAGAGGCCAAGAATGCTGCTTAACACTGTATAATAGACAGTCCCCCACAATGAAGAATCATCAGGCCTTAAGTGCCAATAGTTCTGAGGTTGAGAAACTGTGCCTTAAAGCAGCACAACTTTTCCTCTACTTGTAGAATATGGCAAGAAAAAAAGTGAGGAATAAGTGATGGTTGATTGTTTCAAGTAACTCAGAACAGTAAGAAATGTTTGACTGGAAAAGGAAGATTATTGAAGTCCCAAAGTTATGGTGTGTGCTCTTCCCATTAGAATCGTGGAAATTTCTAGAGGTTGGGATGGGGAGCAGCTGCCAAAAAGAAATTCTCTTACCTGCTACTGATGCTTATGGATTTTCTACCATTATTTACTCAGCATCCTGCAGTGTTACAATTCAGACCTCTAATGTGTTCTTATGAAGTTTCATTAATTTTGGGATGAATACTTTTTATCATTTTGTCAGTTTAAAATGGCCAGTAGATCTACCTTTGCCTAAAAAAAAAAATACTTCATTGTTCTTAAGATTAAGATATTGAAAGGTTTCATGTTTTTGATTTTGGTATGGTTCTAATGTTATTAATCTAGCTACAACTCAATTCTTGCCTTATTGTTGCCCTGCTTCAACATAAAGCTATTATCATTTATACTATATTACTTATGTACTATGGTAAAATGTCATCTTGCCTCAAGATGGCTTTAACTTACAAGGATCCTATGTTTTGATTATAATATGAAGGAAGTATTTTCAGTGTATAAGGTAAGACGAGAAATTTCAGAGCAAGTAGGTACTTGTAAATCCTTACATAGGGATCAAGATCTCCATTTTAGAGAAGTGAGCAATATCCAAGTGGTATTTGGAGAACTGGACAGACTTAACACTTTATTCTGGCTTCTTTTAAAGAAAATTAACAAGGCAAAACAAAAAAGGAAGACAGGATATAAGATGATCTCATAGGAGATACAGCTAATAGAAGAATGGATGAAGAAGAAGTGGTACATATACACAGTGGAATATTATTCATCCATAAAAAGAAATACTTCCATTTGCAACAACATGGATGGGTCTAGAGGATATTAGACAAATACCGTCTGAATCTACTTACTTGTGGAATGTAAAACAAAGCAAAACAGAAGGAAAAAAACAGCAGTAGACTTACAGATACTGAGAAGTGACTAGTGGTTACCAAGGGGGAGGGGTTGGGGAAGGTGGTGGGTGATGGGGATGAAGGGGCACAATAATTTGCAGTCACAGTATAACTTGGTCACAGGGATGGTAGTGCAGCATGGAGAATATAGTCAGTGATTCTGTAACATCTTTCTATATTGACAGATAGTAACTGCACTAGAGGGAGTGAGAATTAATAATATGGGTAACTGTTGAACTGTATTGTATATTTGAAACCAAAATAAGATTGTAAGATTGTATATCATGATACTTCAATTTAAAAAAAAGTTCATTGCTAAATAGAGGGATAGCCGACAGCTTCAGAAACCAAAAGGGGAGAACTTAGTCAAACCTACAAATGATTGTTTGCTACTGAAAACCTATGTGGTGTCACAGCTTTTTTTATCTTACCACTGTATATCTCTTGTATTAATCATGAATTTTTAGGGACAGCTGTACATGGGATAGATGGTTCTGAGGAGGTAGGACAGGAGTTCATAAAATTTTTTATGTAATTCTTAAATGTATTATGCAGTCTTCATTCTAAAATTCCTCCATGTTTAGTAAGATTTATCTTTATATTTAAAGTGACAGTGTCTTTGGCTACAGTGTAGCTAAAAAGGCAAAACACGAATGTGTTTGAGAAACCATAGTAAAGAAAACAGAAATTTAGACTTCTGGGATTTAAAAGAAGATTTTTAGTGTTTTGTGATAGTGAATGTGGGTTGATGAAATCATGAAATGGCTAGTGCATTTCAGACTTTTCATAAGATAGAATCGCTGTGGTATGTGTACCCTATTTTATTTCATTTTAATGTTCATGAATTAACTTTGTTAAGTAGGTTCCACTTTTAGGTTTTTTTTAAATTGTTTATTAAGGTATTATTGATATACACTCTCATGAAGGTTTCATATGAAAAAACAATGGGTCTACTACGTTTACCCATATTATCAAGTCCCCACCCATACCCCAATGCAGTCGCTGTTCTTCAGTGTAGTAAGATGCCACAGATTCACTGTTTCCCTTCTCAGTGCTACACTGGTTTCCCCGTGACTCCCCACACCATGTATACTAAACATAATAACCCTCAATCCCCATCTTCCTCCCTCCTGACCCGCATTCCCGCACTCCTCCCCTTTGGGAACCTCCCCTTTGGTAGTCTGTTCTTGGAGTCTGTGAGCCTGCTGCTAATTTGTTCCTTCAGTTTTGCTTTGTTGTTATACTCCACAAATAAGGGAAATAATTTGGCACTTGTCTTTTTCTGCCTGGCTTATTTCACTGAGCATAATATCCTCCAGCTCCATCCATATTGTTGCAAATGATAGGATTTGTTTCTTTCTTATGGCTGAATAGTATTCCATTGTGTATAGGTACCAGATCTTCTTTATCCATTCGTCTACTAATGGACACTTAGGTTGCATCCTTATCTTGGCTATTGTAAATAGTGCTGCAATAACCATAGGGGTGCATCTGTCTTTTTGAAACTGGGCTGCTGCATTCTTAGGGTAAATTCCTAGGAGTGGAATTCCTGGGTCAAATGGTATTTCTATTTTTAGTTTTTAGAGGAACCACCATATTGCTTTCCACAATGGTTGATTTGCATTCCCACCAGCAGTGTAGGAGGGTTCCCTTTTCTCCACATCCTCGCCAACATTTGTTGTTGTTTGTGTTTCGGTTGTTGGCCATCCTCACTGGTGTGAGGTGATATCTCACTGAGGTTTTAATCTGCATTTCTCTGATGATTAGTGATGTGGAGCATCTTTTCATGTGCCTATTGGCAATCTGAATTTCTTCTTTAGGGAAGTGTCTATTCATGTCTTCTGCCCATTTCTTAATTGGATTATTTGCTTTTTGTTTGTTGACGTGCATGAGTTCTTTATATATTTTGGATGTCAACCCCTTATCGGATACGTCATTTATCAATATATTCTCCCACACTGTGGGTTATCTTTTTGTTCTACTGATGGTGTCCTTTGCTGTACAGTAGCTTTTCAGCTTGATATAGTCCCACTTGTTCATTTTTGCTTTTGTTTCCCTTGCCCGGGGAGATATGTTCATGAAGAAGTCGCTCATGTTTATGTCCAAGAGATTTTTGTGTATGATTTTTTCTAAAAGTTTTATGGTTTCATGACTTACATTCAGGTCTTTGATCCACCTTGAGTTTACCTTTGTGTATGGGGTTAGACAGTAGTCCAGTTTCATTCTCTTACATGTAGCTGTCCAGGTTTGCCAACACCAGCTGCTGAAGAGGCTGTCACCTCTGCATTGTATATCCAAGGCTCCTTTATCAAATATTAATTGACTGTATATGTTTGGGTTAATGTTTGGATTTTCTATCCTGTTCCACTGGTCTGTGGGTCTGTTTTTGTGCCAATACCAAATTTTCGTGATTACTGTGGCTTTGTAGTAGAGTTTGAAGTCAGGGAGCGTAATTCCCCGTTTTATTCCTCCTTCTCAGGATTGCTTTGTCTATTAGGGGTCTTTTGTGGTTCCATATGAATTTTAGAATTATTTGTTCAAGTTCATTGAAGAAAGCTGTTGGTAGTTTGATAGGGATTGCGTTGAATCTGTAGATTGCTTTAGGTAGTATGGCCATTTGGCAATATTTATTCTTCCTAGCCTAGAGCATGGGATGCATTTCCATTTGTTAGTGTCCTCTTTAATTTCTCTTAGGAGTATCTTGTAGTTTTCAGAGTATAGGTCTTTCACTTCCTTCATTAGGTTTATTCCTAGGTATTTTATTCTTTTTGATTCAATTGTGAATGGAATTGTTTTTCTGATTTCTTTTTCTGTTAGTTCATCATTAGTGTATAGGAAAGCAACAGATTTCTGTGTGTTAATTTTGTATCCTACAAATTTGCTGAATTCAGATATTAGTTCTAGTAGTTTTGGAGTGGAGTCTTTAGGGTTTTTATGTACAATATCATGTTACCTGCAAATACTGACAATTTGACTTCTTCTTTACCAATCTGGATGCCTTGTATTTCTTTGTTTTGTCTGATTGCGGTGGCTAGGACCTCCAGTACTATGTTGAATAACAGTGGAGAGAGTGGGTATCCCTGTGTTGTTCCTGATCTTAGATGAAAAGCTATCAGCTTCTCGTTGTTAAGTATGATGTTAGGTGTGGGTTTGTCATATATAGCCTTTATGATATTGAGGTACTTGCTGTCTATACCCATTTTGTTGAGAGTTTTAATCATGAATGGATGCTGCATTTTGTCAAATGCTTTTTCAGCATCATGTGGTTTTTGTTCTTTTTGTTGACGTGGTGGATGATGTTGATGGATTTTCGAATGTTGTACCATCCTTGCATCCCTGGGATGAATCCCACTTGATCATGGTGTATGATCCTCGTGATGTATTTTTGAATTTGGTTTGCTAATATTTTCTTGAGTATTTTTGCATCTATGTTCATCAGGGATACTGGTCTGTAATTTTCTTTTTTGGTGAGGTCTTTGCCAGCTTTTGGTATTAGAGTGATGCTGGCTTCATAGAATGAGTTTGGAAGTATTCCCTCCTCTTCTGTTTTTTGGAAAACTTTAAGGAGAATGGGTGTTATTTCTTCTCTATATGTCTGGTAGAATTCAGAGGTGAATCCATCTGGTCTGGGGGTTTTGTTCTTGGGTAATTTTTTCATCACTGACTCAATTTCATTGCTTGTGATTGGTCTTTTTAGATTTTCTGTTTCTTGCTTGGTCAGTCTTGGAAGGTTGTATTTTTCTAAGAAGTTGTCCATTTCTTCTAGGTTTTCTAGCTTGTTAGCATATAGATTCTCATAATATTCTCTTGCAATATTTTGTATTTCTGTGGGGGTCCATCATGATTTTTCCTTTCTCATTTCTGATTCTGTTTATTTGTGTAGGTTCTCTTTTTCTCTTAATGAGTATGGCTAGGGGTTTATCTATTTTGTTTATTTTTTCAAAGAACCAGCTCTTGGTTTCATTGATTTTTTCTATTGTTTTATTCTACTCAATTTTATTTCTTTCTTCTCTGATCTTTATTATGTCCCTCCTTCTGGTGACTTTGGGTGTCATTTTTTCTTCCTTTTCCAATTTCAGTAATTGTGTCTTTAGACTATTCATTTGGGAATGTTCTTCCTTCTTTAAATAGGCCTGGATTGCAATAGACTTTCCTCTTAGAACTGCCTTTGCTGCGTCCCACAGAAGTTGTGGCTTTGTGTTGTTGTTGTCATTAGTCTCCATATATTCTTTGATTTCTGTTTTGATTGGGTCGTTAACCCATTGATTAATTAGGAGAATGTTGTTAAGTCTCCATGTATTTGTGAGCCTTTTTTATTTTTTTCTAAAATTTATTTCTAGTTTTATACCTTTGTGATCTGAGATGTTGGTTGGTAAGATTTCAATCTTTTTTAAATTACAGAGGCTCTTTTTGTGGCCTAGTATGTGGTCTATTCTGGAAAATGTTCCATGTGCACTTGAGAAGAATGTGTATCCTGCTGCTTTTGCATGCAATGTTCTATAGATGTCTGTTAGGTCCATCTGTTCTAGTGTGTTGTTCAGTGCCTCTGTGTCTTTACTTATTCTCTGTCTGGTTGATCTGTCCTTTGGAGTGAGCAGTGTGTTGACATCTCCTAAAATGAATGCATCGCTGTCTATTTCCTCCTTTAATTCTGTTAGTATTTGTTTCACATGTGCCGGCGTTCCTGTGTTGGGTGCATATATATTTATAATGGTTATATCTTCTTATTGGATTGACCCCTTTATCATTATGTAGTGTCCTTCTTTATATCTTGCTACTTTCTTCGTTTTGAAGTCTGTTTTGTCTGATACAAGTACTGCAACACCTGCTTTTTTCTCTTTGTTGTTTGCATGAAATATCTTTTTCCATCCCTTCACTTTTAGTCTGTGTATATCTTTGGATTTGAGGTGAGTTTCTTGTAGGCAGCATATAGATGGGTCTTGCTGTTTTATCCATTCTGTTACTCTGTGTCTTTTGATTGGTGCATTCAGTCCATTTACATTTAGGGTGATTATCAATAGATATGTACTTATTGCCATTGCTGGCTTTAGATTCATGGTTACCAAAGGTTCAAGGGTTGCTTTTTTAGTATCTAACAATCTAACTTAACTTTCTTGTTAAGTTATTGTAAACACCGTCTGATGTTTCTTTATTTATCTCCCTTCTTATTCTTCCTTCTCCATTCTTTATATACTAAGTGTTTTATTCTTTGCCGTTAGTTAGTATTTGGATGGTCTGCTTTCTTTGCTATGATTTTATTTTCTCTGGTAACATCTTTTTAGCCTTAGGGGTGCTTCCGTCTAGAGCAGTCCATTTAAGATATCCTGTAGTGGTGGTTTATGAGAGGCAAACTCTCTAAATTTTCGCTTGCCTGGAAATTGTTTAATCCCTCCATCATATTTAAATGATTATCGTGCTGGATACAATATTCTTGGTTCAAGGCCCTTCTGTTTCATTATGTTAAATATATCATGCCATTCTCTTCTGGCCTGTAAGGTTTCTGTTGATAAGTGTGATGATAGTCTGATGGGTTTTCCTTTGTAGGTGATCTTTTTTCTCTCTCTAGCTGCCTTTAATACTCTCACTTTATCTTTGATCTTTGCCATTTTAATTATTATGTGCCTTGGTGTTGTCTTCCTTGTGTCCCTTGTGTTGGGAGATCTGTGGGCTTCCATGGACTGCAAGACTATTTTGTTCCCCAGCTTGAAGAAGTTTTCAGCAATTATTTCTTCAAAGACACTTTCTATCCCTTTTTCTCTCTCTTCTTCCTCTGGTACTCCTATAATGCGAATATTGTTCCATTTAGATTGGTCACACAGTTCTCTTAATATTCTTTCATTCCTATAGATCCTTTTATATTTCTCTGCCTCAGCTTCTCTGTATTCCTGTTCTCTGATTTCTATTGCATTAACAGTCTCTTGCATCTCATCCAGTCTGCTGTTAAGCCCGTCAGTCGCTTGTCTGATTTCTGCATTGTCTTTCCTCACTTCCCTCACTTCCACCCTCAGCTCTTGCACATTTCTCTGTAGATCCATTCGTATGGTTATGACTTTTATTCTGAATTCTTTTTCAGGAAGACTTTGCATTTCCATCCCTTCAGGCTCCGTCTCTGGGGTTGTCTGGTTGATTTTTATCTGGGCCATATTCCCCTGTCTTTTCATGGTATAGAAGTGGTCACTGGTAGGTGTCACGTATGTCAGTTGGGCTCTTTAAGACTTTAAAAAGAAAAAAAGAAAGAAAGAAAGAAAGAAAAAATAAGAAAGGAAAGAAAGGAAAAGAAGAAAGAGAAGAAAAAAGAAAAACAAACAAAACAAAAAACAAAACAAACAACAGCAAAAAAAATGCCCACCGGGAGTAGATTCTGTGGGGATGCTGTAGGTGGCACTGTTGCTCCACTATTCCGCAGCCGTGGCCGTGTTGCTCCGCAGGGCCCTTTACAGCTCTGCCATGCGGAGTGCCGAGTCCTCTCAGGTGTAGCTGCCGGCTATGTGCTGTCCTGTATCTTCTGGTCTCTTTTTTAGGAATAGTTGTACTTGTTGTATTTACATAAATACATATGGTTTTCGGAGATTTTCGCCGCCCTGCTCACGCCGACATCTTCCCGGAAGTCTCCCCGAGTTCATAAAATTTTTAATGTAATTTTTCTGGGATTTAAAAGAAGATTTTTAGTGTTTTGTGATAGTGAACGTGGGTCGATGAAATCATGAAATGGGTAGTGCATTTCAGACTTTCATATGATAGAATCTCTGTGGTGCGTATACCCTGTTTTATTTCATTTTAATATTCATGAATTAAGTTTGTTAAGTAGGTTCCACTTTCAGTTTTTTTAAAATTTTTTATTAAGGTATTATTGATTTACCCTCTCATGGAGGTTTCACATGAAGAAACAATGTGTCTACTGCATTTATCCACATTATCAAGTCCCCCCCCCATACCCCAATGCAGTCGCTTTTCTTCAGTGTAGTAAGATACCACAGATTCACTGTTTGCCTTCTCAGTGCTACACTGGTTTCCCCGTGACCCCCCACACCATGTGTACTAAACATAATTCCCCTCAATCCCCATCTTCCTCCCTCCTGACCCGCCCTCCCACACCCCTCCCCATTGGTAACCTCCCCTTTCGTAGTCTGTTCTTGGAGTCTGTGAGCCTGCTGCTATTTTGTTCCTTCCGTTTTGCTTTATTGTTATACTCCACAAATAAGGGAAATAATTTGGCACTTGTCTTTTTCTGCCTTGCTTATTTCACTGAGCACTATATCCTCCAGCTCCATCCATTTTGTTGCAAATGAAAGGATTTGTTTCTTTCTTATGGCTGAATTGTTTTCCATTGTGTATATGTACCACATCTTCTTTATCCATTCGTCTACTAATGGACACTTAGGCTGCATCTGTATCTTGGCTATTGTAAATAGTGCTGCAATAAACATTGGGGTGCATATGTCCTTTTCAGTCTGAGAAGTTGTGTTCTTTGGGTTAATTCCAAGACGTGGGATTCCCAGGTCAAATGGTATTTCTATTTTTAGTTTTTAGAGGAACCTCCATATTGCTTTCCACAATGGTTGAACTAGCTTACATTCCCACCAGCAGTGTGGGAGGGTTCCCTTTTGTCCACATCGTCGCCAGCATTTCTTGTTCTTAGTCTTTTTGTTGTGGGCCATCCTTACTGGTGTGAGGTGATATCTCATTGTGGTTTTAATTTGCATTTCCCTGATGATTAGTGATGTGGAGCATCTTTTCATGTGTCTGTTGGCCATCTGAATTTCTTCTTTGGAGAACTGTCTCTTCATATCCTCTGCCCATCTTTTAATCAGGTTATTTGCTTTTTCAGTGTTGAGGCATGTGAGTCCCTTACATATTTTGGATGTTAACCTCTTGTCAGAAATGTCATTTACAAATATATTCTCCCATAATATAGGATGCCTTTTTGTTCTGTTCATGGTATCCTTTGCTGTTCTGTTGATGGTGAGATGGGTTCACTTAGAAATTGCTTATGCTTATATTTAGGAGATTTTTGCCTATGTTATCTTCTAAGAGTTTTATGGTTTCATGACTTACATTCAGGTCTTTGATCCATTTTGAGTTTACTTTTGTGTATGGGGTTAAACAGTAATCCAGTTTCATTCTCTTTCATGTAGCTGTCCAGTTTTGCCAAAACCAGCTTTTTAAGAGGCTGTCATTTCCCCATTGTATGTCCATGGCTCCTTTATCGTATATTAATTGACCATATATGGTTGGATTTATATCAGGGCTCTCTAGTCTGTTCCATTGGTCTATGAGTCTGTTCTTGTGCCAGTACCAAATTGTCTTGATTACTGTGGCTTTGTAGTAGAGCTTGAAGTTGGGAAGCATAATCACCCCAGCTTTATTCTTCCTTCTTAGTATTGCTTTGGCTATTCAGGGTCTTTTGTGGATCCTTATGAATTTTAGAATGATTTTCTCTAGTTGGTTGAAGAATGCTGTTGGTATTTTGATAGGAATTGCTTTGAATCTGTAGATTGCTTTAGGCAGGATGGCCATTTTAACAATATTAATTCTTCCTACCCAAGAGCATGGGATGAGTTTCCATTTGTTAGTGTCCACTTTAATTTCTCTTAAGAGTGTCTTGTAGTTTTCAGGGCATAGGTCTTTCACTTCCTTGGTAAGATATTCCTAGGTATTTTATTCTTTTTGATGTAACTGTGAATGGCATTGTTTTCTTGATTTCTCTTTCTGCTAGTTCATCATTAGTGTATAGGAATGCAACAGATTTCTCTGTATTAATTTTGTATCCTGCAACTTTGCTGAATTCAGATATTAGTTCTAGTAGTTTTGGAGGGGATTCTTTAGGGTTTTTTATGTACAATATCATGTCATCTGCAAACAGGCACTGTTTAACTTCTTCCTTGCCAGTCTGGATGCCTTTTATTTCTTTGTGTTGTCTGATTGCCGTGGCTAGGAACTCCAGTACTATGTTGAATAGAATTGGGGCGAGTGGACACCTTGTCTTGTTCCTGATCTTAAAGGAAAATCTTTCAGCTTCTCGCTGTTAAGTATAATGTTAGCTTTGGGTTTGTCATATATGGCCTTCATTATGTTGAGGTACTTGCCCGCTATACCCATTTTGTTGACAGTTTTTATCGTGAATGGATGTTGAATTTTGTTAAATGCTTTTTCAGCATTTATGGAGATGATCATATGGTTTTGTCCTTTTTGTTGATGTGGTGGATGATGTTGATGGATTATTGAATGTTGTACCATCCTTGAATCCCTGGAATAAATCGTACTTGATCATGATCGATGATCTTTTTGATGTTTTTTTGAATTTGGTTTGCCAATATTTTGTTGAGTGTATTTGCATCTGTATTCATCAAGGATATTTGTCTGTAATTTTCTTTTTTTGTGGTGTCGTTGCCTGGTTTTGGTATTAGATTGATTCTGGCCTCATAGAATGAGTTTGGAAGTATTCCCTCTTCTTCTACTCTTTGGAAAACTTTAAGGAGGATTGGTATTAGGTCTTCATGAAATGTTTGATAAAATGTAGGGGGGAAGCCTATACTCCAGGGGCTTTGTTCTTAGGTAGCTTTTGATTACCAATTCAATTTCGTTGCTGGTAATTGATCTGTTCAGATTTTCTCTTTCTTCCTGGGTCAGCCTTGGAAGGTTGTATTTTTCTAGCAAGTTGTCCATTTCTTCTAGGTTATCCAGTGTGTTGGCATATAGTTTTTCATAGTATTATCTAATAATTCTTTTTATTTCTGTGGTGTCTGTAATGCTTTTTCCTTTCTCATTTCTGATTCTGTTTATGTGTGTAGACTCTCTTTTTTTCTTGATAAGTCTGGCTAGGGGTTTATCAATTTTGTTTATTTTCTTGAAGAACCACCTCTTGTTTTCATTGATTCTTCTATTGTTTTAGTCTTCTTGATTTTATTTATTTCTAATCTAATCTTTATTATGTCCCTCCTACTGACTTTGGGCCTTATTTGTTCTTCTTTTTCTAGTTTCATTAATTGTGAGTTTAGAGTGTTAATATGGGATTGCTCTTCTTTCCTGAGGTAGGCCTGTATTGCAATATACTTTCCTCTTCACACAGCCTTTGCTGCATCCCACAGATTTTGCGGTGTTGAATTATTGTTGTCATTTATCTCCATATATTGCTTGGTCTCTGTTTTTATTTGGTCATTGATCCATTGGTTATTTAGGAGCATGTTATTAAGCCTCCATGTGTTTGTGGGATTTTTCATTTTCTTTTGTAATTTATTTCTAGTTTCATACCTTTGTGGTCTGAGAAACTGGTTGGTACAATTTCAATCTTTTTGAATTTACAGAGTTTCTTTTTGTGGCCTAGTATATGATCTATTCTTGAAAAATGTTCCATGTGCACTTGAGAAGAATGTGTATTCTGCTGCTTTTGGGTGTAGAGTTCTGTAGATGTCTGTTAGGTCCATCTGTTCTAATGTGTTGTTCAGTGCCTCTGTCTCCTTAATTATTTTCTATCTGCTTGATCTGTCCTTCAGAGTGAATGGAGTGTTGAAATCTCCTAGAGTGAATGAGTTGCATTCTGTGTCTCCTTTTAATACTTTTAGTATTTGTTTCACATGTGTAGGTGAACCTGTGTTTTGCACAAAGGTATTTATAATGGTTATATCTTCTTCTTGGACTGACAACTTAATCATTATGTAATGTCCTTCTTTGTCTCTTGCAACTTTCTTTGTTTTGAAGTCTATTTTGTCTGATACAAGTACTGCAACTACTTCTTTGTCTCCCTATTAGTTGCATGAAATATCTTTTTCCATCCTTTCCCTTTTTATCTGTGTATGACTTTTGGTTTGAAGTGAGTCTCTTGTGGGCAGTATATAGATGGGTCTTGTTTTTTATCCATTCAGTGACTCTGTTTCTTTTGATTGGTGCATTCAGTCCATTTATATTTAGGGTGATTATCGGTAGGTATGTACTTCTTGCCATTGCACACTTTAGACTTGTGGTTACCAAAGATTCAAGGTTAACTTCCTTACTATCTAAGAGTCTACCTTAACTCACTTAATATGCTATTACAAACACAATCCAAAGGTTCTTTTTTCTTCCTCCTCCATTCTTTATATATTAGGTATCATATTGTGTACTCTTTGTCTATCCCTTGATTGACTTTGAGATAGCTGATTTAATTTTGCATTTGCTTAGTAATTAACTGTTCTTCTTTCTTTACTTTTGTTTTATTACCTCTGGTGACAGCTATTAAACCTTAGTAACACTTCCATCTATCCAGTCCCTCCATAATACACTGTAGAGACGGTTTGTGAGAGGTAAATTCTCTCTGCTTTTGCCCATCTGGAAATTGTTTAATCCCTCCTTCAAATTTAAATGATAATCTTGCCAGATAAAGTAATCTTGGTTCAAGGCCCTTCTGCTTCATTGCATTAAATACATCATGCCACTCCCTTCTGGCCTTTAAGTTTTCTGCTGAGATGTCTGATGGTAGGCTGATGGGCTTTCCTTTGTTTGTGATCTTTTTTCTCTCTCTAGCTGCTTTTAATGTGTGTCCTCATCCTTGATCTTTGCCACTTTAATTATTATATGTCTTGGTGTCTTCCTTGGGTCCCTTGTGTTGGGAGATCTGTGCACATCCATGGCCTGAGAGACTATCTCCTTCCCCAGATGGGGCAAGTTTTCACTAATTACCTCCTCAAAGACACTTTCTATCCCTTTTTCTCCCTCTTCTTCTTCTGATACCCCTATAATGCAAATATTGTTCTGTTTGGATTGGTCACACAGTTCTCTCAATATTCTTTCATTCTTAGAGATCCTTTTTTCTCTCTGTGTCTCAGCTTCTTTGTATTCCTCTTCTCTAGTTTCTATTTCATTTATTGTCTCCTCCACCGTATCCAATCTGCTTTTAATACCCTCCATTGTGCTCTTCAATGCTTGGATCTCTGACTGGAGTTCATTCCTGAGTTCTTGAATATTTTTCTGTACCTCCATGATCATGTTACTGATTTTTATTTTGAAATCCCTTTCAGGAAATTCATGATGTCACTATCATTTGAATCTTTCTCTGGTGTTTTATTCATAATTTTACTTTTAACCAGGTTTCTTTGGCATTTCATATTTGTATATGGTGCTCTTTATTACCCAGAAGCTCTACCCTGTGGAGCTGCTCCGCCCCTGAAGCAATGTTAGGGGTCACAGGGGAGTGTTATTGGTGCCTGGGGGGAGGAAGAACTGTTTCCTGCTTCCCTGCTGATATGTCTGCCTCCACTGCCAGAACCAGTAAGCCAGCCCATAGGTATAAGGCTCTGTGCTTTGCATTTGTAGTTGCAGTAGATGGGGCTTCCCTCTGGCTGGCCTAATGCCAGTATAGGTTTTGCCAGTTTGAGAGCCAAATGGGGCTGTCTGGGAGAAAAGTGCAGTAGGCTGCATATCATGGAGGGGGTTCTTGGAGCTGTGTAGCCAGCCAGGGAGCTGGAGTGCTGAAGATCAAGGAAGTTCCCAACCTGCTGGGCTGAGTGCACCCGGACAATTTTGTCTACCTGTCCTTTCTCCTGAGCAGTAAGCTCTGTGCAATCCTTGCCCCTTTAGCAGCCTTCCTGCTGTTAGGAATTCTCTCAGACTGCCCGCCTTTCTTTTGTTCCAGAGCAGCCAGATATGGATCCCTTCTTTCCACAAGCGGCTGGAATCTCAGTCTCTCCAGGTATTCTTCCTGCCTTAGCTGTCCAACCCCCTAATCACGAGAGTACTTTGAAAGTACCATGAAATGTAGGTTTGTGCTCCCAGATCAGATCTCCAGAGTTTGGTATTCAGCAGTCCCAGTACTCTACTCCCTCTCCGCTCCATTTCTCTTCCTCCTACTGGTGAGGTGAGGTGTGGGAAGGGCTTGGGTCTCACCGGGCCATGGCTTTGGTATGTTACCCCATTCTGTGAGGTTTATTATTTTCTCCAGGTGTATGCAGTTTTGTGCAGCCCTCTTTCCTGTTGCTCTTTCAGTGTTAGTTGTATTAATTATGTTTTCATATTATATGAAGTTTTAGGAGGAAGCCTTTGTCTCACTTCTCACGTCGCCATCTTTAATCCTCCCACGTTTAGGTTTTAAAAAGTGAATTTCCTGTTTTATGTTTCCAGTGACTATCACCTCTGCCAGGCAACTAACCGGATATAGTCGCTTCAGCCATATTTTCCCTTCATCTGCATACCAGCACATTAAGATGCATAAGAGAATTCTGGGGCACTTGTCATCTGTCTATTGTGTAGCATTTGACCGAAGTGGGAGAAGAATTTTTACAGTAAGTTTAAAATTGATGATCCTGTAGCATTTTAGAGATTTACAACAATTGTAGCTAGACTTCATGTTATTGAATTATGCTTTGTAAGCAGTTCATCCTTCTTTAGATACACGAATGTAAGAAAAGATGAGTGGAAACTGAAAATATTTTCTTAATACATTATAAGTAAGTGGGTGAACTGTAATGTTCTCTATCTTTTGGAAAATCTAATTTAAAAAATTAAACCGCAAGAAGGCCTTATATTCTAGAGGTGGTTAATTTATGTGGAAGAAGTTTATTTACTCAATTTCCTTTCATTCCATTTTAGATTTTAGGAAACATTTATGAAATGGATTTTCATTTGTCACTTAGCATAATTGGTACTAGTTCTGCTTATTGATTACATCATCATTATGGTTGAAGAGTCGAACTATATAGTAAAGAAGATTACAGTTGTGTATATCTTTTTTTGTAGTAGTAATTATTTTTAAAATTGGGTTTTTGTTAACTAGATCATATAGTGTGCTTTTGAGTACAAAATTGTAGCACACATATTTTTAAGAAAAGGCTTAGTCTCATCGCTTCAGTACTAAGTTAACAGACATGTAAGTAATTGCATACTTTTCTTCTTAAATTTCTGTGATATGACAAAGGAAGTGCTTTGCATTTTGAGAAGTTATGACTCCTTGGAGTCCATCACACACTCTACCACTGACGTTTTCATGACTTCAAGTGTATCACCTATTTATTTGCATGTTGATGATCATGATGAGGATGATAATTGCCATTTCTTCATAAACATAATTAATCAGATAATATATTTACCACATTAGAGTATAACTGCTTTTTCCTATTTTTAAAGCTCTTTTGAAATTCTCAATAGTAAGTTAAACATAATATTTTCACCAAAGATTATTAACAAAGCCTTACGTTTACTGAGAAATGCACATAGACTTTAGGTTAAATTTTTAGGTATTTGTGGAAAAAGATATTCAAGCAATTAAGTAAAAAGGTCCTCAGACCTAAAGAAAGAAATAATGGTAGAGATATTTAATGCCAAATCCCTTAAAAGTGAGTTAAAAATATTTTGCGCTGTCAGGATTGATAGTTGTTTTGAAGAGTCCTTTACAAATGTTGCCAGTTTGGACAATGTTTTGTCACAACAAAGTGCTATCATTTGAACATCCTTTACATTTGCTACTGAATCCATATTATGTAGAGAGAAGAGGCTAAAAAGTAAAGGTTCAGAAATAACTCAAAAAATTTCTGCCTTTGTCTTTTTTGCTTTTTTTGGCTGGGTTGTGGATGAATTTCTGCTTCATTGTAAATCTTCTGTCCTTTTTGTTACTATAGGGATCAGATGATTGTTTGGTGAAAATTTGGGCAACAGATGATGGACGCCTACTTGCTACACTTCGAGGTCACTCTGCTGAAATTTCTGACATGGCTGTTAACTATGAAAACACTCTCATTGCCGCAGGCAGCTGTGATAAAGTTGTAAGAGTGTGGTGTCTTCGAACGTGTGCACCAGTTGCAGTCCTTCAGGGACATGCAGCTTCTATTACTTCTATACAGGTAAGAAAAATGAGAATATATCTCTAACCTAGGTAGTATGGATCATAATTCTCTCATTTTTGTTACATTATGGGAATATTATGAAGAATGGCAATGGAAAAATGTTTATCTTTTAAGGGCTTTGATCCTACTCTTCAGACAGGTATATTTTTAAGGTTCCTTCTTCATATAAATCTATTTCCTTTACAAATAAGTAAAATGATCACTGAAAACATTTTTCAAAGACAGTGGGAAATATCTTACTTATTTCACTTGTATTTGAGGAGAAGGGAGACTTGTAAATGTCTTAAGGAGCAATACTGATACCTGTTAGGATATAAACAGGTTCTAACTTGAGTATGGGCATACTTTGTATTAATACTTAATGCAAGATATTGGTCATATTTAGTGTGTGTATGTAGTTTAATGTTATGGGAAGGTTTTTTTGCGGGGGTAATTTTCATTCTCAGTTTTAGTGATTCCTATTTCAACTTGATGTTTGACATACAATACACTGGCTTCTTTTAAGTATTTGTCCTTATAGTGTTTTTACCAGATGTTGGCAGCAAAAGTCATGGATACTCTCAAAATAACTTTTATTCAATAAAAACTAAGATGATTTTTGTTGCCTTCTTTATGTTGAGATAAAACAGAGGAATCCTGAAACTTACATTTTGGTCAAGGAAACCACTTTTGTGGATGGGGTAATTACTCCGATTTAATTTTCTTTGTTCTTCAGTCGCTAATAAGTGTGCCAATTTTTTGTGTTATTTAAATAAAAGGTCATTTGTTAATGAGGAGTTGGTGAGAATCGGGTTCAGTGTATACTGGATCTGAAAAACTTTATGTCAAATTTTTGATCAGTTAAAATTATTTCATGGATTTTGTTTTGGGGAATTATTAGTTACTTGTGTTCTATCCTATATGACAGATTTTATCTTGAATTTGGAGGTACTCTCATGCAACATAAAAATATATATTACTGTTTATACTATAGAATGTTTATGATACTATTTGTCTCCTTCAAAGTTTCATTTGCTAGTATCTACCTCATTTCATTTACATGTGGGAGTGCCCTAGAGATCCACGGACCTCTTTTCTATCACATTTTTCCCCTAGTGATCTCATCAATTCTCATGGCTTTGAATTTCATCTGCAGGCTGATTACCCTCAAACTTTTATTTCCATTTTAGGACCTGTCTTTTAGCTCCATACTTGTATAATCAGGTACCTACTTGGCGTCATCACATGAATGTCTGCTAGGCATCTCAAGCTCAACATATACAAATTTGAATTGTCTTCCTCAGGTTGGCTCATCTGGGGGCCTTCTCTGATTACCTTATCACTCTAAAATTGTAAATTGCGCTCCCCACCAGCACCCTGTATCTTCCCATACTTTCATTTTTGTACATGGTAATTTTTTCTAGATGTATAACATAACGATTTGATAATTATTTCTGTATATTGCAAAATGATCATTACTGTAAGTCTAGTTAACATGTCACTATATGTGGTAATGATCACCACTTAGCATGCATTCTATAAGCTTTATTCTTTGCTTATTGACCATATCTATTAACATCATTGTATATTATCCTTCCAGTTTCTTTTTTTTTTTTCACAAAATTGAGATAAAATGGGATGATGTTAGTAAAATGAAATGATATTAGTGGGATCTGGGTAGTGAGATTATAAGTAGCTCTTATTCTATTTTTCTGTATTTTCTAAATTTCTTCAATACTATACTATGCATTAATTTGTATTCAGAAATACACATGTAAAGTTTTTTATTTTTATAATCTCAAATCATTTAAAAACAATATAATTAAAGTACATTAATAGGCCAGATACCTCTTTGTGATTGCTGAAGCAATTTAAATAATGGGGATAATCAAGGTTTTAGCGTTTCTTCGAACTTAATAAAATTATATTATTTCATATTTAATTGTCTCATTCTTATAGATTAGAGATCAGCAAATTTACAGCCAGACAATAACAAATATTTTAGGCTTCGTAGGCCATATGGTCTCTGTTGCAACTACTTAACCCTGCTGTTGCAGTGCAAAAGCAGCCATAGGCAATGTAAGCTGACTTTGTTCCAATAAAACTGTTTACAGAAGCAGGCAAAAAGCTGAATTTGCCTTGTGGACCATAATTTGCAGACTCTTTCTATAGATTGTGGATTAAGCTTTCTAATGCAAGCTTCTGTATCACAGAAACGAAAATAGAGGCATGTACCTGAGTACTGGTCACTTTACTGTATATCAACTATTAATGGATAATGTTGTGATAATTTTGTTTGGTTTAAACTCTGCTGTCTTTACAAGTTCTGTGCTTCGAAACAAGAAAACGAAATAAATGACTTCTAATATCTATAATGATCATCATTTTCTTTTAAGTACAAACTTTATTCAGATCCTATGCATCTTGACCCTTAATCTTCATCTCAAAGGAATGTATAAATTATTTCTATTTGGGAATTTTAAAACCCTTCTCTGTGATTCTTTTCTGAAGACATGTAAAATACTGAGAGTCAGAGCCTGAAAATCCTATGTGGTAAAGGCTATCCACAGTCTATCTGGGGTAATAGTGATCCTTTCAATTGGCACTTTAAGAGACTTAACAACATTCTCCTAATTAATCAATGGGTTAACGACCAAATCAAAACAGAAATCAAAGAATATATGGAGACTAATGACAACAACAACACAAAGCCACAATTTCTGTGTCATGCAGCAAAGGCAGTTCTAAGAGGAAAGTATATTGCAATCCAGGCCTATTTAAAGAAGGAAGAACATTTCCAAATGAATAGTCTAAAGACACAATTACTGAAATTGGAAAAAGAAGAACAAATGAGGCCCAAAGTCACCAGAAGTAGGGACATAATAAAGATCAGAGAAGAAATAAATAAAATTGAGAAGAATAAAACAATAGAAAAAAATCAGTGAAACCAAGAGCTCGTTCTTTGAAAAAATAAACAAAATAGATAAACCCCTAGCCATACTTATTAAGAGAAAAAGAGAATCTACACACATAAAGAGAATCAGAAATGAGAAAGGAAAAATAACGACAGACCCCACAGAAATACAAAGAATTACAAGAGAATATTATGAGAATCTATATGCTAACAAGCTGGAAAATCTAGAAGAAATGGACAACTTCTTAGAAAAATACAACCTTCCAAGACTGACCAAGCAAGAAACAGAAAAACTAAACAGACCAATCACCAGCAACGAAATTGAGTTGGTAATCAAAAAACTACCCAAGAACAAAACCCCCGGACCAGATGGATTCACCTCTGAATTCTACCAGACATATAGAGAAGAAATAACACCCATTCTCCTTAAAGTTTTCCAAAAAACAGAAGAGGAGGGAATACTTCCAAACTCATTCTATGAAACCAGCATCACTCTGATACCAAAAGCTGGCAAAGACCTCACCAAAAAAGAAAATTACAGATCAATATCCCTGATGAACGTAGATGCAAAAATACTCAACAAAATATTAGCAAACCAAATTCAAAAATACATCAAGAGGATCATACACCATGATCAAGTGGGATTCATCCCAGGGATGCAAGGATGGTACAACATTCGAAAATCCATGAATATCATCCAGCACAAAAAGAAGAACAAAAAAGCACATGATCATCTCCATAGATGCTGAAAAAGCATTTGACAAAATTCAGCATCCATTCATGATTAAAACTCAACAAAATGGGTATAGAGGGCAAGTACCTCAATATCATAAAGGCTATATATGACAAACCCACAGCTAACATCATACTTAACAGCAAGAAGGTGAAAGCTTTTCATCTAAGATCAGGAACAAGACAGGGATGCCCAGTCTCTCCACTGTTATTCAACATAGTACTGGAGGTCCTAGCCACGGCAATCAGACAAATCAAAGAAATACAAGGCATCCAGATTGGTAAAGAAGAAGTCAAATTGTCAGTATTTGCAGATGACATGGTACTGTACATACAAAACCCTAAAGACCCCACTCCAAAACTACTAGAACTAATATCTGAATTCAGCAAAGTTGCAGGATACAAAATTAACACACAGAAATCTGTTGCTTTCCTATACACTAACGATGAACTAACAGAAAGAGAAATCAGAAAAACAATTCCATTCACAATTGCATCAAAAAGAATAAAATACCTAGGAATAAACCTAACGAAGGAAGTGAAAGACCTGTACTCTGAAAACTACAAGACACTCCTATGAGAAATTAAAGAGGACACTAACAAATGGAAATGCATCCCATGCTCTTGGCTAGGAAGAATAAATATTGTCAAAATGGCTATATTACCCAAAGCAATCTACAGATTCAACGCAATCCCTATCAAACTACCAACAGCTTTCTTCAATGAACTGGAACAAATAATTCTAAAATTCATATGGAACCACAAAGACCCCGAATAGCCAAAGCAATCCTGAGAAGGAGGAATAAAAGAGGGGGAATTACGCTCCCTGACTTCAAACTCTACTACAAAGCCACAGTAATCAAGAAAATTTGGTATTGGTGCAAAAACAGATGCACAGACCAGTGGAACAGAATAGAAAATCCAAACATTAACCCAAACATATACAGTCAGTTAATATTTGATAAAGGAGCCTTGGATATACAATGGGGAGATGACAGCCTCTTCAGCAGCTGGTGTTGGCAAAACTGGACAGCTTCATGTAAGAGAATGAAATTGGACTACTGTCTAACCCCATACACAAAAGTCAAATCAAAATGGATTGAAGACCTGAATGTAAGTCTTGAAACCATAAAACTCTTATAAAAAAACATAGGCAGAAATTTCTTGGACATAAACATGAGTGACTTCTTTATGAACATATCTCCCTAAGCAAGGGAAACAAAAGCAAAAATGAACAAGTGGGACTATATCAAGCTAAAAAGCTTCTGTTCAGCAAGGGACACCATCAGTAGAACAAAAAGACATCCTACAGTATGGGAGAATATATTCATAAATGATGTATCCGATAAGGGGTTGACATCCAAAATATATAAAGAACTCATGCACCTTAACAAACAAAAAGCGAATAATCCAATTAAGAAATGGGCAGAGGACATGAATAGACACTTCTCTAAAGAAGAAACTCTGATGGCCAACAGGCACATGAAAAGATGTTCCACATTGTTAATCATCAGAGAAATGCAGATTAAAACTACAATGAGATATCACCTCACACCAGTGAGGATGGCCAACATCCAAAACACAAACAACAAAAAATGTTGGCGAGGATGTGGAGAAAAGGGAACCCTCCTACACTGCTGGTGGGAATGCAAATTAGTTCAACCATTGTGGAAAGCAGTATGGAGGTTCCTCAAACAGCTCAAAATAGAAATACCATTTGACCCAGGAATCCCACTCCTAGGAATTTACCCTAAGAATGCAGCAGCGCAGTTTGAAAAAGACATATCACCCCTATGTTTATTGCAGCACTGTTTACAATAGCCAAGAAATGGAAGCAACCTAAGTGTCCATCAGTAGATGAATGGATAAAGAAGAAATGGTACATATACACAATGGAATATTATACAGCCATAAGAAGAAAACAAATCCTACCTTTTGCAACAGCATGGATGGAGCTAGAGAGTTTTATGCTCAGTGAAATAAGCTAAGCCGAAAAAGACAAGTACCAAATGATTTCACTCATATGTGGAGTATAAGAACAAAGAAAAAAACTGAAGGAGCAAAACAGCAGCAGACTCACAGAACTCAAGAACGGACTAATAGTTACCAAAGGGAAAGGGACTGGGGAGGATGGGTGGGAGGGGAGGGATAAAGGGTAAAAAGGGGCATTCCGATTAGCAGATGTAATGTTGGGGGGGGCACGGGGAGGGCTGTACAACTCAGAGAAGACAAGTAGTGTCTCTGCAGCATCTCACTATGCTGATGGACAGTGACTGTAATGGGTTTGGTGGGGGGGACCTGATGAAGGGGGTAGTTTAATCACCATAATATTGCACATGTAATTATAGATTAATGATACCAAAATAAAGTATTAAAAAAAAATTGGCAACGTAAGTATGTTTTATAATCTCTTTTTTCCACAGTGATATGAACAGGGACTTGAAGTATTTCACATTATATATTGAAACAAATGAAAATGATTTAAATTTTAAAGAGACAGAATTAATATCATACTTCATTAAAGTTGGAGTTTAAATTAAAATATTAAATCCCAAATACTTAGGTTTTAACTTCCTATCATTTGTTTTAGATTTACTTCTGATACTCTATTCATATGAACTATTAAAATTCCATAATTGTTGCTACATAAGGCATAAACTTAGCAGATTTGTAATAGTTTACCTAGTAATGACTTTGTGGGTTTTTCCTCCATTAAAAATAGTGAAATAATAATCTTGAAGTGTGATCATGAATAGTTTAAAAGTAATTATTTTTTAGGACTAAAATACTGTATCATAAATTCAATGTTTTTTTTCTACAGGTTTTTGACATTTTAAGTTTTTTTAAGGTATTCATTAGTTTAGGAAATTTAAATAACTGATTTCTTGAAATTGGAATTTTTAAGCAAGTTTAAAGTATATTATTAAAGATCATAATTTTAAAACATG
>JAVSCE010012157.1:0-120944 GCA_032199065.1 Smutsia gigantea
ATTTCTTTTTGTAATAGAAGTATTAATAAAACACATAATTAATAAATTAAAACTTTCCTCTTTAATGTAACCTAATACATTTAGGCAAAAGTATATATTATGTTTATTTGTGTCTGGTCTTCCATATTTAGTCAATGTCAAAGGATTTGATATCAGTATTTATAGTTAACATGAGTTTATATTGTATTTAACATTTAAGATATGTTTTGATGTTCCATTTTTCTTTTCAGAAAATTTCCTTTTGGTGAAAGCTATGCACGTATTGTTTATAGAGGAATTGAGATTTGTTTTACTGAAAAAATTGCATCAAATTCCTTAGTGATAGCATTTGAATTTAATATTAGTTAACATACCATAACACATTGTACACATTCACTTCATGCTTCTAATGTTCCAGGTAAGCCTGCAATAAGAAAGTTAATTGTAGTATAGTTATTCACTGATTGGCCCAGTGTGTGATGGCACTGAGCAGCTATGACAGTTGTTCCATAACAGTGTTTTAACAAACTCTAGTCATTCACTTTTTTTTCATTTTGCACTGTCCACATATAATTTGTACTATTTTTTTACAACAGATTTCACTTTTAAATTGGCCTATTTCCTCAAATCTTAATATATTTTTAAAGGAAACTTAATATCACTGCCTAAATTGGAAACTAAATCTATTTGTCAGGAAAGGAAAATATCCATTAATACATATTCATTGACATTTTTATCCTGTGGCTTGCCAAGGGCCCATTCCCACCCTGATGGCATAAAGTGATTCTTCAAAGGCTCCTTTCCTTCTCTCTGGTATCCCTAGGGACTGTGAACTCCTATATCCTTGAATTTAGGAATTGAAATTTCGTAGGCAGGCCAGGTGCACCTTTCATTTCTCATTTTCTCCCAGTTTCCTCTTCTCTACTGAATGGGCTAATTGAAACTGTCTCATGGATGTGTACACACTTTGGCCAGTACTTTTTGATTTGTGGCTGGGACTATATTTAATTGATTGTCATTGTGCACTAACTCATTATAAAGAACTAGAAGCTATTATTCAAAAAAAAAAACCCAAAAACCTCAGAGATATTGGTTTTCAAGTGATCATATGGTTTTGGCTTAACTTCAAATTTCTTTGAATGCCTGGATTAAATAATAAGTGCCTGTAGTCAAATTCTCAAACACCTGAGGAGGATGATTGCCTCACAGGCTCCGCAATGCAATTCTGTGCTTCTTAAGTTTGTATTTTTAACATTGGCATGTTTTAAACTTTATCCTATCTTTTTTTGAGGCTGCCAAATATAACAAAACTTACTACATAATATAAGTAGATGCCTTTATGCATATTATTTTATAAACTACACATTTAATGAAGTTTTCATAGTGTTTTAGCATGATTTATCTCCTTGTTTTCTGTCTATCCCGAGGGCAGCAGTGTCTTCAGATGGCCGTAATGAACCTGTCCATGCAAAGAACAGTTCAGGGTCATTTAGAGCTGTTAAGACTATTGACTTAGCCCTTTGTTCAAGATAACATAATTACCAAAACACTGCTTCGGAAAAAACTATCTCTAAACGAACATTAAGTACAAGATTCTCTTACAAAGTCTGTGTCTAACACACTCTTGATATATTCTTCTCAACAAAAGCCAGAGTTAACAGTTTCATTGTGAACCAAATTCCAAGGTTTGTTGACAAAATCTAATCACCTTATTTATGTATGGTTTTATGATTATTAAGTATATGAACACATCTTGTTTTAATACATTCAAAGAAATACAGTAACAGCAATTAGGTATGAAAAATATAAGAATGTGTGCAGATTTCAGGAAAAGATCCCAGAAGACATTTTCTGCAGAGGATATCTTTGCTAAGCATGTGTCTTATCTGTGGCTTTCCAGAAACCAATGTATGAATAGATGCTTCACATACATGGCTATCTAATGTGTGTGTATGTAGATGCTTCTATATGCTCCTGTAGGCATATTTGTTTAGAGGCATGTCTCCATTTAAAGGTGAGGGATTAATCTCTACCCAAATATAGAGAATCCTTTAGTACGAGGAAAAACCTCTGAGGTTTTCGTCTGTGGCTTTTAGGCAAACATGCTAATAATCCCCCACCAGTGTGGGAAATCTCTTGTTTCTAGCTTATCAAAAACAATTTCTCAAAGCCAGATTTTTTCCCTATACCTTCCAATGAGCAACATTGCTTTTTAATTGTTTGGATAAACAAATTCAATGCAATTAGTTTGTATCTGCAGGTATAAATTTACTATCCACCAAGGTATAAATATTTTAGTTAAGTTTCATTGACTTTTGAATTTGGACAATGATGATAAAACCTCCTTGCTGATTTCTGTGGTACCAGAGATTTGAATATTACCACTTAACCATGCTATGTGCCTTTAGAATGTAAATAGATGGATCTAAGGCCTAATGTTATGATTTTGAGGAGAGAAGCACTTTCCTTTGTACTTTTGTTCTTTGAGTGAGTTGATAGCTACCCAGGCTTCCAATATCAAGAAGTCAGTTGGCAGTATAAATCTGTATAAGCTTGGAGGAAAGGTTTTTATAAATACATCTTAGATGCCATAACAATTTTATTTGTCATTGGTCATTTGTTTTTTGTCTACCCCAATTCAATGATGATAATATTCCTTGTAAATAACCTAACAGCTATGTTAAAAGTGACTCCAGATAAGCAGCGTCAATACCACCAACGACTTGTTGAACTACAAATTCTTGTAGCTTCCCCCTAGACCTACTGAATCAGAAGCTCTGAGGGTGGAGATAATAACAAATAATTCTAATGTGAGCTGAGGTTTGAAACCACTAATCTAAAAGAAAGAACTATGTGAAGGAAGAGATTTATTGTACAACACACTATTAGAATCAGTTATATGTCTGATCATGGAAGAATAGAACCATTCAGGTACTAGAAATGAACATTTTAAAAACTTCCATATATCATCATTCATAATTCTATGTTGAAGGCATAGAATTATAAAGAGCTATTTTTTGTCTGGTGATATTAAAAAGTATGAACTCTTTAAAAGAAGTCAGCAACTACAGTTGCAAATTTGAAAATAAATAAAAGGACTTCTAAAAGCTGTCGGATTAATTAGCTGACTGCTCATTTTTCTGGTACTTTGGCTAAGCTTCCCATCTTTTGAAAAAAGTAGGGAGGTTTATTGGAGTCATGGTGCTATTTAACCTGGGAGGACTTTGCATTTTGCTGTGAATTTGTAGCACGTTTTCCTTGGATGAAACCCTCACCTTTTATTACCTTCTTTTACTAGTTTATCCTTCTATTTTGGAAACTCACTCAAATTGCTTTGGGTTAGCACTAGGAAACATGCAGACATCTAGACAATGTCCCTTCACTTTGCAGATCCCATCTGTGAGCCATGTACTCAGTTTTCTCTCTCCAAATCATTAAAACTTTAATCATTTGATATCCCTTTCTTTTAAGGCTCAGTTTTAGTGACATGCAAATAACCTAATATGATAAACTCTCTGTGCTAATGCATGAAATGGTTGTAAATATCTCTAATGAGAACATCCATGGCATAAGATCTCTACAGTGAACATACTTGCTCTAATGTTTTGGCAAAATAGTTAGCCAGGGAGGCCACATGTTGTGAGGTAGCTGACATTTTGTGTTACCTGCTTTGGGCACTAATCTGATGAATATTCTTTTACCTAATTACAATTTATTACTACCCTCACATTGTACTTTTGCATTGTTCAAAGTGTGTTCCAAGGAATAGCAGTTCCAGAAGATGCTATTTGTAAAGAAGAGTCATGATGGTAAAGAGTTTAAACAGGCTTCTCTGATAACCCTTATTATTATCAACTGGCTGTATTAGCCTCTTTCTGAGCAGGTGATATGTCTTATGTTAACCTCTCATCCCCATATGCTGAATACTGTTGCCATTCCCATTTTACAGATGAGGAAGTTGAAACATGAAGGTTGAGTAACTTCCCAGAGTTAGAAGCTAATGAGTGGTGAAAGTGGGGCTCAAAGGCCTAACTCCTGAATTTATATTCTTTACCACTAAGCACTATTGATTTATTATCTGGGATTTCTTAGAGGATTGAATATACTTATGTGATCAATTAGTTCCTCAAGTAAGATGTACTATGTAGCATTTTCCAAATGTGTCTGACCATAGAAATGATCCCTTTTCCACCCTTTTTTTTCCAACCATCATCCTGGGCTAGGAGGTCATGAAAACATACTTGAGGGAAATACATTATCAGTTGAAGCAAAATTAAAACATAATTTGTAATATAGAACTATTGAACTGAAAATTTTCTAGATTTTACCAAAGTTAAAACCATACATATTACGGTACTACTAAGAAATACTGAGTTTATACTCATTTTTACCTTCAAGCTCTCTTTAGAAATTATGATTTAAGGAAAACGACTAGAAAACCTTTAAAAGAAAGACAGCTAAAATTTAATAAATGTCATATGTGCCAAGCATTTTAGCTGGTGCTTTATATACATTGTATCACTGTGTCCTCTCTACCACAAAGCTGGGAAATTTTTATCCTTTCATTTCAGGTGAACAAAGTGTTAGAGAGGTTAAGGTCTTCAGTAAGCAGTATGATGAACAAAACTGAAGTCGTGATTCCCAATTCACAGCACATTCTGCTCCAAGCTGCCTCCCTGGGGCACATCCATTAAGGACAAATATATTATTCATAAGATTGGTTCTCTAAAGAGGACCTGCCCCTTTTACATTATGTTTAAGGCTCGTCTATATAGTAGTATATTCCTTATCCCATTTTTACTGTAAAAATATGCAGAATGCCAAGGGTATTATAATCATAATCAATAGTACCCACTGTAAAAAAAAGGGCTATAATGAGTTTATCTGATTATATTATGACAGTAATACAAATTATAACAATATTTATTTGTTGTTTGTGTTCCAGACACTTCACAATGTTTTATATGGCCTATCTTGTTTAATAGGCAAAACTAATTTGAAAACTATACATCATAAGATATATTGTTGTCTGTCCTGATATATTTTTAATAGAAGTCTGAAGATATAATTCTATATTGCCAGTATAGTCTTGTTGAGTTTTTTTGCTAATTGTAGATATTTTTTAGTGGATTAATATTATTTTAAGACATTTGTATAGCAGACCTTCACAGGTGGGTAAACCCATATGAGGTTCTGTGCTAATACTTTAATGGTGCAGGGTTTTTGTTTTTGCTTATTTCCACATTTTAGGAAATGTGACTACTTAAGGAACCTAAAGAAAAGACAATTAATAGTTTAATTGGAAGTCAGCAAAGGGATTTGAAGTATTACGGAGTCACTTTGTTTATACTACTTTTGAATTAAATCATCTCAGATCAATGGAAAGGTCACACACATTGTTACTGATTCTTTGTCATTTCTTCTTTACCATAAAAATTTTTCAGGGTTATACCTGTATGGTAAAATTCAACTCACTGTAACAACCAAACAAGAGAGGCACCAGAGCTCTGTTGCTATAGCAACCTGGCAGTGTCTTCTGGGACTTGCTATAAGGGAAGGTCCAATGATAGGAAGTGATATTACTTTCTTTTCTGCTCTTCTGACACATATTGATTTAGTGTGAGTAAAAAGTGGCATTGTTCAAATTGCATACCTTTCCTGATAATGAAAAATGGGCTGTTGTATAAAAATGCAAGGGAGTTTTAAAAAGGTAGCAAGGAGAATAAAACTTCCATTTATCTTTGTGGAAACGCTGCATAAACAGCAGCTGAATGTTGAGCATTTATTTTTTGAATAACATGAATATGGGCCTTTCATCTAATTTAGCAATTTATGGGAACAGTGATTATGATTCCAAAACTATCTAATTAATGGCTTATATACATTTCTAGGAAAAATATATGGCTGTGTTTGCCTCTGATAAATGTAAAATCTCAGACATTTCTAGTGCTTTAACCCATAGTGAGAGAATCATGGCTGTTATTAACACACAAATATTTCCAGATTCGGTTTCCTTTCTTTGCCCAACTATTTCCAAACCAAACAGTAATTAAGGGAAGGCAAGCAACAAGCATTTAAAATGTATTCAAACATTTTAATTTCAGATTTAAAAAATTTGAATAATATTTTTGCTCCATTAGAGACACTCATTTGTAATCTATTCATGTTTAGTGAGGCTGGTCTATTAACATGGATATAATTTACAATTTGGTAACATCTCTCAAAGGACTTTGCAAATGTTAATAAGTTCTCTTAACCTCTTCTTTCTCAGAAAGGCATATATACTTGGACAAATGAACGATAAACAAATAGTGATTAACCATGCGTGTAAAAGCTTCAGCTGTTGGGGTGTTGCCTTTCTGAGATTTATCCTCTGAGCTTGAAAACCTTTAAACACAGAAAAATTTAAAGTAGAATTTGTCCAAGATTGCACCCAACATTACATCTGACATCACTTTTGAAAGCAAGAAAAAATGCAATTTGATCTCTTACAAGAATAGAAAAGTTAGGTAACATGTCTAGGTAGTTTTATATATTCTAACTTAAGTTAGAGAATTCACTTCTTCCAGTCAGTTGTTAAGAGATAGATCAAGTGTGAAGAACAATAAATAAATGAGAGTTCAAAACCAAAGATCCTTTTCCCCTGAGACTATGCCACTACTGGCCACTTAATGAGTAGATTTTTAAAAAACTGTGTCTACCTTTCACCTAATGTGATAAGCATTCTTACTTATCTCCAACTGGAATAGCAAGGCTTACCATACCTTTAAGTCGTTCAATACATGTATGACTCTGTTTCACCTTGAATCATTTTATTTTGCTATTGAATTATTATTTGAATAAAGGACAATTTTTTACTAGCCACAAATCAAATTATTTAAATTTACAGAAGCAATTGGAAATTAAATGGCTTCACTGAGGAAATGCACAGGTCCTATGATCTGCATTTCCAGTTTCTGCATTGATGTAGCTATCCTGCCATTTAGATAAATTTGTTGCATGTGTACACATATACATATGTATGTGCGTATGTATATGTATACATGTCTTACATAGTGGTGTTTGTGTTTATGTACGTGTGTGTACAATATTAGAGATTTGAATTAGTCCAGTGATTTGAAATTTAAATTTTAAAAGAGATCTCAGATTTTTCTGTGCCTGAAACTTAAATCTACTCACAGTTTCTGTGGGGAAAAAAAAGTCTTTTATTTGTCTACGTTTCTTTACATGTACCATTTAGCACCCACTGAATATTTGCTGTGCATCAGGTCCTCTGCTCAGTACATTCCTTGGATTCTTCTATTTAGCCCTCAAAACTCTTTGGGATACGCACCGCTCTTATCTACATTTCAGCAATCAGGAAACCAAGCATTAGGGAGTTAATTGCATGCCAAAGTCCAACAGCTGTAAGAATCAAGACTTTTCTTTGAATTCCACATATCTGACTTAAGAGCCCTCAGTTTTAACTGTTTGCTATTTATTCTTTTGCTGACTAGTCTTTTTCCAAGTCATGTTGTGAGTATTGCTATTCACCCTTGTAACATCCACTAATTATTGACCTGTACTTCATGGGCAGCTCCTAATTTGCTTATTCCTTTGCTGGTGTGCTCTGGCAAAACATGGAATTTAGTAGCTAATCCCTGTTGGAGAATCAGAAGAGAGTACCCATGAAACAGAATCTTACAAAATAGTAACAACCTCAACCCCAAAAAAAATTTTCAGAAAAGCCGACCAGAATGGTTTCCATATCATCCAACATTATTTATTGATTGTCTTTACGATATGTATTGAACAGACTTGAAAAGTTTTCCAAAAGCAAAATTTTATTGTGGAAATGCAGATATTAAGTGTTATTCTCCATTTACTGCATTTACATATTTCCATTTCCAGTTTGCTTTTATGCAGTTAAGATTAAATTCCCCTAATTTGGTGATATATGAAAGGATTTTATGAACATGCTATGATGGGGTGGGGAGGTGAAGTTGCCTTTGTACCTTTTTATACTTTTATTAAAGGGTCTAATTAGACTTAATGACAAAGTACAAACTGAAAAGTTCTCTCATAGCAACTAATACTTTTGAAAGCAAGTTCCCTAAAAATGAATGTCAAGTAATTTTTAAATAACATTTTTTTCTCTACTGTTTTTATCTGTTATTTGATTGTGATAGAGTATATCTTTTATATGGTTTGCAAAGTACATTTGCTTATACATTATCTCATCTTATTTCCATTACTGCTTTGTTTCAAAAATGGTGTGTTAATTTTCACATCTTATTAGTAAGGAAACTTCAGATAATATATTTTACAGGTTTGATAGCTAATAAGTGGTTGATGGAGGGATAAATCATATAAATTTTTATGTACTTAATTTCATATATTTTAAATTTCATGTGATAAAATTTATCTTTGAAGTTATATTTTAAATCTTAACATAAGTGAAAAGACTTAGTTGTTCACTATGTTTTTAATTTAAGGATCATGTGCTTTGCATTACATAGTAATATGAAATTAAAAAGGTTACAAGATTTTTCCTTTCGTTGTGTTCCCAGCAAGAACACTTCTTGGTTTACATGTTCTGTGTTGATATTAATGTGAATTATTTTTAATGATTAAAGCTTCAGTGATTTTTTTTTGCAAAAGGGAAAGAAATGAAACCATTATATGTAATGCACTGTGTTCTTGAATTATTGATGAGTCTTCTAGGAGCCAAATAATAAACCCGTGAAATATCTGGCATTGAAACTTGTATATAACTCTCCCATGGGCTCAAGTTGCATAAACAGGATGCAGCCAGATTCATTAAAAAGCATACTTTGCAAATGTGTCTATCTTGAATTACTAGTGAATGTATTCAAGCACAGTGGACATTTTGTCATTACATTGAATTGACGACAATAAATTAGGACTCATTTATTTTGTGGTATCTTTTTCATAAAAATCAATGGCTTAAGTTTCTGTATGACTTGGTCATTTTAGACCTTGCATTTCTCCTCTAATACTTTACTTCTGAATTTCAGTTCCTGTAAAAATACGGAATCTTGGTTCTGAACCGAGCAGTTGCCTCTGTCACCTAACTGCCAAGCCTGTCGTTGCAGGAACCTTACTGATTCACATACAATGTTAGTTCACTGGTGTGTTCCAGGTTTATTAGTATTAGTATTTTCATTAGAAGCTTGGTTGTTTGTTGTTTTAGGATCTATTCTGCCCTTTCCTTCTTGTTAGAAGCAGAGATCTTAAGGAAATATTTGTATAGATCTTGGGAGGAACAGGTATACAAATTTGGGTTTGCTATTGACCCTAGGATATATACTCAATTTGATTTATAATGAAAATCCTGATGTTGTTAACAACAACAAAATTCCAGGGAGTTTTTTAGAGATGCTATATATTAACTAGAGGAAGGGTACAGTTAAAATACTTAAGGTTAAAGAAGAAGGTAGTCTTGGCTAATAAGGAATGACAGTCATAATAGCATTTAATCATGCAAAGGGAAGTAAATGTTTCCTGAGGTGACTTTGCTTTGGAACCCTGATGCACAGGCGGAGAATCTGACACTTGTCCTTCAGTGCTGATTGAAGGCCTTTCAGCCAATCACCTGAAGGTAAATATAATGGTAGGGCCTTAAATAAAAGCAAAAGACCAACGTACATGAGCTGCATGGGTACCAAGGAAGCCAGGACAAGATGGCAAGATGGTCCCCTAAAATAGGAAGTTTCATACAGAAAATCAATACTTTATTTACTTAACAATTTTCTCTAGGATTTCATTAAACATTTCTTGGAATATGTTTCTTTTGTGGAATTGGGACACAGACTTGATGTTTGTTCCCTTTGTTCCCTAGCACAATTACTTCCTTACATTATCTCTGATTTTTATAGTAAGATCTCTGAGCAAGGAACAGGAAACCAAAAGACCCCAGAAAATTGATAGTTCTAACATTTGTGTCTTAAAATGCCAACGACTGATACTGTCTACAATTCTCAGACTATGTGTGCTTCAATTATTACTCAATGTAGATTATTATTTATAAGATGTAATTATCTTTATAAAATAAGTTTATTGCTTATATTACACAGGCAATAAAACATCCCTCACTGTAGGATATGAAGAAATACAGGAATAGTTATTCTCACTGTAACTTGAAAAAGTAGTTTCTTTAATCTTGTCCCCAAAGCGCACAGTTTGCATTTTCAGGTACTGCTCGCGTGCCTTTCTGCAGTGGAGACGGAGAGCATCGTATGAACCTCATATCTTCTTGTTTCAGTAGGGTCTTCATGCTTGTAACTATGTGTCCACAGCCAAAGCAAAGCAGACGTTTAAGGTAATTACGTAGATAATTATGGGGAAAAACTCTCCTCTTTGCTTTCACTCCAGTAGAGTCTTGGCTTCTAATCAAATGAGGGAAGTTGGGCACCCAAAAATGAATATTTACCTGTTCTGTTTTTTCTTCAGTGAGATTTTTAAACTGCTGCTCCTTCCGTTTTCCCATAACATTTTGTAAAAATGGCAGTCGGGGGTTTATTCTCGTGGGTGGCAGGCAGAACTGAGCAATTTTCGTCTTTCCTTAGCCCAGTTTCCATGCTCTGGTGTGTTCATTGGGATTATTACTAAAAATCTTTGAAAGTAGAACCCGGGGTTTAGCTTCTGTATGCCATATCATCTTAGTCTTTGCCTTAAAATATTTAAAATAATACACTTGTGGGATGAAACTGAAACACTGTACAATTTCAGAATATTTCCATTCTATTCCCATTGTACTAATTGCCGGTTGTAGTTTAACATATGGAACCTCATGGGCCCCTGCTGAAGTTCTGCTCCTGACACCTTACCTAACCCTCCAGATGTATCAGCAGTGCTTTAACTAACACAGGTGATTTATTAGTACAGTAAAAGTTAAAGAGGGCAGGAAAGGACTAGGATTTGAATCTGATGCTGTGAGATTCCCGGTGTAGACAGAAGTAGTGGCTCATTTTTAGCCTTCAACTATTAATAATTATGATCTAGAAAGAACAGCTTGCTTTTGTCTTTTCTATTTCACATAAATACAAAATAATTGTTGGAAAAGCCTCATTTTGTAAATTCTTCTTTAAACAGAATGAATATGGCTTGAATCTAATTATGAGAATTAGATCTCTAAAAAAGTATTGTTATATGCATTTCTTTATCCACAATTTATTCCTTCCTTCCTTCATCAGATGCATAGTGTGTGCTATGTGCAAAGAACTATTAGAAATCTTGAGGATACAGTTTCCCTGGAAGCTCTGTTTCTTTGTAAATATCATGCTAACAATGTGAAATATAATTTGGTTACCACCTTAATAACTGATAAGCAAGAGAAGGAGATGAGTTGCCTTCAGGTCAGTTCTGAATTGCCTCGGTGAACCTGAAAATGTCGTAGAACACTGGAGTGCATGACCAAGTTGGAGAGCACAAACACTAGGCATAGCTTTCCTTGAACCTCTAAAAACATGTTGGAGAAAGATGTTATGAAGCACGTAACTATTAAATGAAGGTGAAACCTAGATGTATAGCCCTGATCTGGCTCTGACAGCCTCCACCCCCATCTCACACCAAAGCTGACTGAACCATTCTTGCTGGCTGGCCGTGAGGTTTTCTTTTTCCACTGTTCAGAGGTCACTTGGTTAAAGAGGATGATGCTTGACAGATTTTCTTTGTTCAAAGACTATGAGTATCTGTGTACCTTTCACAACTTAAATTGCTGCACCTCTCCTTATTTCTCTTAAAAATATTTTTAATTTTTCACTGCTGTCTTTTAAAAGAGCATGTGTATTGAACTAGAAAGTCAGGAATGTAGCTATCTGATAATCCTAGTTACGAGTGTTTATATTTTAGGGTGAGTCTCTAGAAAATCTTTGAAGTTAGTATGCCTCTTAGTAGGCGTCATAGATTTTGTAGGGGAGGTTTGTATTGAAGCTGGCATGCTAGTCTCTTGGGGGCAGCTCACATCTCCCTTTGGGGAGGTGAAAGCAGTGCAGAGATCTCTTTCTCCTTTCCTTTGCACCCAGAGAAGGTGAGTAGAGGAAGGGAGCATGCGTGGCCAGGTTTTTGGTGGGGCATTCCCCTCCCAGCTGCTTGCAGTTCTTTCTGTCTAAATTCAGACATGGAATGACAACACTGGCCTTGTCCTAACTGAAGTGAAACATACTAAAATCAAGATCAAGACTTGCTTGCTGGAAGCATTTCCCAGAGACCCTACAGTGCCCAAAGAAAGAGTTCTGAGCTGAACTTTATCATTTGCTGGGCACAGACCTTTGGGAGTTATCCCTCCTTTCACCCCTGAGCCCAGGAGGTTCTGGGTACTAAGAACTTCTTAAACAGGGGCAAACATGGCTTCTTAGGAAGCTATGTCACACCTCAGACCCAAGGACTGGCATACTTGGAGGCCAGCGGTCCTCCTGGTGGCTGCAGTCGGCTGCTGGCGGTCCCACTCCGCTCTCACACTATCCCCGGATGAAGCCAGGCCCTCACACCCTGCTGACGCTTCGCTGGGGAGCTTTGCCAAGCTGTTTTCACTCCTAAGTGTCATTGCACAAGTCTGTACCCCGTTTTCAGTTTTCCCTGCCTCACTTCAAACACCTTTCCATAGCTGGGACTTGTGCTCTTTTCATCTGCGCCCCTCATAACAGACACGACCCCTCAGTGCTAGTGTCTTCAATGTAGACCACCTTCAGAGCCCACCGGGTCTGCACAGGCCAGCAACTGGCCGTCTGCCTTAGGTCCTGCTTGGCGTGAATGGTTGTTCTCTCTGAAGCAAGACTGCCTTTTCTGCCTGCTGTTGCAGGCGCTTTGTGGATCAGTTCTTTTACCCCCAAGATGCTATTTTTTGACCCCCTTCTCTCATCAGCTCATTAACAAGGTGGCAAGCATCATTTAGCAATTTCCATTTAACTGGAGGCTGGGGAGGGAGGTGTTCATGTACCTAAGATGACTCCACCTGGTATCTACTGCTTGGATATTCCCAGTTAAATACATCAAAGCTTTATTTCCATTTTACATAAGATTGCATATTCAGTGATCTCAAAATCTGTTTATTCTATTACAAGTATTTCTCCAGAATAACCCAGTGCTTTCTCATATTAGAAGGTGTTGGAGCTACAATAAATGGCTTATCTTCACCCATGTTCTCTAATTTCCATAAGGTGAAGGGCTTTCACAGCAAGAGTTATGTCTTTGATTAAAATGTATTTAGGGGGCCATTTGAAACAGACAGCTTTTACCATATTTTAAAAGAACGATCCCTGCATTGTTTTGGATAGCAAAGCATCTGGAAATTTATCTAAGAGACCCCTAGTTGAATTGCTTGGGAGAATACTTAAAGCAGTACTTGGCACATTGACTTTAAGAATTTAGACCATGTTGGGGTTGGCATCAAAGTTAAGTATGAGCTCTACCATTTATTAGTCTTTTGTGTGACACATTCCTTGGGGTTAGATTTAAGGTTGGAGTTTGCAATAGAGCATTACGTATCATCGGGCTTTTCTATTAATCTGGATTTAGGAAATCAAGAAGGGCTATCAGGGGAAAGACAAGTCTGAGATGAGTTTAAAGGAACAAGCAGAGGTTAGCCAAACAAGAGTAGATAGGAAAGCACTTCGACCAGAATCAGAAAGGAAACAATATGCTCAGAGGCCCAGAGCACCAGAGAAAAGGGAAGGGGAGCGAGAGACAGAAGGGGATGAACAGGAGACAGAGGTGGAACGAGACATTAACAAAACTCTTAGAAGTGCAGCCTTCAGAGCAGAGGGCTCACCTCTGGTGGCGAGAGAGGCTGAGCCACCTGTACTAGGAGAGCCTTGGCTTTCTCCAGAAGGCAGCATGGAGATTCTGAAGAATTTACAGAAGGAAAGGCGTGTGAGTAGATGACATCGTAAATCGCTCAAGCTGTAGCATACAGAATAAATCAAAAGAGGGTGAAATTGGAGGAACACCATCTAGTATTGGCTGGAGGAGTGGGTGGGTCATGAACAAAGCAGCTTGGCCTGGAGACTTACCTGCTGAAAATCCCAGATGGAATACACAGTATGATCTCCGGGCTGAAGCTCTCTCTGTCTTGGTGTGTAGGTTATTTAAACACCGAAGCACTGTTACGTTGGTCTTTGTTCCTTACATGGAATTGCAACGTGTTGATTTTGGCTTGTTCATACAGGCATTGGGTGGGTTTCAGTAGGTCAGAATTGCTTGGTATTCAGCGGTTTCTTTGGTGTGAATTTTACATAGAATATGATTGTAAGTTGCTTAGAGAAATATTGAGAATGGTGGGGGAAATGGTATTTTTATATTTTCCAACTGTGGTATGTCTGTGTGTTTTTTTAAGCCTCTGAGTAGCATCAATTGACAAGAGTCAGATAAATTAATTAAAAAGCATAGACTGCAGCTCCTCTGAACAAGGTTTTAGAAATTTGTTACCCCAAGCTCTTACTCTTCAGATGCTCTGGAGACTGTCAGTTCCAGGTCTGCCTGGTGATTTAGTACATATTTCGGTTAGCGTGGCAGGGCTATAAAACATACAGTGTGTTCCCCCAATAAGCCCAGCAGTGAGACCAAGGCATTTTCTATGAAAACTGTTCCTTGGGCCAAGAATCCTCCCCAGAGTACTCTTTGGCCATTTATAAATTCCTTGATGTGAGCTCATTACATATGTACCCAGACAGCAATAATTCCAGGTGTGTGGCCGAGGTCAGAGCTCTGGGTACATGGGCACGTAATAATTCACCCTTTTCCTGGTCAGCAGCAGATAATAAGCACCTACTATGTCCCAGGTACAAGTGGCATGGTCAGAGCAGTAAACAAACCATCTCTTCTCATAGTCTGGGACTAAGGAGACAGAAAATAAGCACATAGGCAGAGGGTCAAATAGTAAAAAGCCACATAGAAATATTTTAGTTTTTATGGGCCATTTGGTTTCTTTCACAACTACTCAACTCTATTGTTTTAGCACAAAGCAATCTTAGATAATATGTAAGGCTGTGTTATAGATTGTAAAGATGATCAGCATGGCTGTGTTCTAGTAAAACTTTATTTATAAAAGTAGGATGAGGGCCAGATTTGTCCTGGGGGTCATATTTTGCTGACCCCTGACATAGATTAATAAATAAGCAAGCTGTTCTCTTGTGCTAATAAGAAAGAGGACAGAGCAGGGTGACATGGGACAGAAGCACCAGGTGCAGCTGCTTCGGCTGCAATGGCTGGAAAGGCCTCTTCACGACTGGGCTACATCAGTGTCCAAACGATTAAGGAGTGAGCTGTTGATATCATTTATTTATCTCAAAACTATATGTAAAACTATTAAGTTATAGATTCTAAGTTTATAAAAGGTAAGGACCATACAGAATGTGTCTGCATGTAGAGGAACTCAATAATTGATATTTTGTTGTTGAAGAGTTTCAGATACCTTCCTTGATGCCCCAGCCTTCACTAATTCATACTTCCTCTGAACTTCCATGGCACTTACTGAATGACTAAACTCACTTAACATTGAGAAACTATAACATTGGCAAGTATGTCTTTTGTGCATGATGCCTTTTAAAAGTGTATGCTGCCCCGAAATGTATGGACCCTGCATTATAATAGTTTCCATCCTGGGTGCTAGCTTGGTGTCCTTACCTGTTGACACACCAGAACTATTAGGGTATCATTTCATGAGTGTCAGAAAAGTTAAAAAAGGGTGCAGCTAGGATTCTAACAATGGCTCAGATTGATGATTTGCTTTTACAGTGTATCAATGTTGGTAAACATTAACTAAGGAAAAAAAGGAGGGACATACTTTTGAATCTGAAGTGGTCTCTCCGGCAAGATCTGAAAGGTTAGTACTTTTGTGCATAACTGTTAAACCCTGAGCCATAGAGCAAATCAGAGTGTGCAAGTTTGCCAGTAATACTGTGTGACTGTTGATTCACTTGGTTAAAGTGTGTGGAATAACCTGTCAAACAGGAGGTAAAACCTGCTGTATATAAAGAGCTAAATAGGAGTCATGGCCTCAGACCTCAAAGATCCAGTTAAGAAAGGGAACTGTGAGTTAATAATGCAGATAAAATAAGACAAAATAAAATTTGATTACAGATTCAGTAATTTATCTGACAAAAATTTGCTGAGCCCCTACAATGAGCTAGACACTCTTCTAGGCATTGATGAATTTAGATAGGCAGAGCCACTGGTATTGGATTTTTCTGGAAAGTTTTCAGAGAGAAGGTGGAAATTTATCAGTGTCTTGAGAAATGTATAGTATTTGAACGTGGGAAAGCATTTCTGGAGGATAATCGGGTAAGCATGGTAGAGGAATAGGAAGAACTTAGCAGATGTTTGAATAGGGACGAGCCAGTTTAGCTGGAGATCATGTAGAGTTTTAAGTAGGGAATAATGTGAGAAAGGTAGGCGGGCAGTGATTGAGATGGTGGGCCTTGATCATAAAGCCAAAAAAACTTGCATTTTGACCTGAAGGCCTTAGACAGCAATTGAAGGTGTTGATCAATGGCATGATAAAATGGAAGTTTAAGGCAGTTAATCTGGGAGAGGTGTGTATATGGAAGTACAGGTGGACACAGGAAGAAACTGAAGGCTATGCAACTGATTAGGTATTCTGTCGCTTGGATATGAGCATTAATTAAAACAGTGGCAGAGAGAATGGAAAGAGGGAAGATAATGTGAATAGTATTTTGAGATTAGGCTTGATTGGATCTTAATAGAACAGAAGGAAGAGGCAAAGAAGAAACTACAGTTTTGAAAATGATGATTTTCTTAAAAGAAATTATTTTCCCCACAAAAATTCAAGAATGACTTATAAAGAAGTCTCTGAGGTCAAGTGACTCAGCCATCAACTTGCTGCATAACCTTGAGCAAGTTATTTACAATCTCTGTGACTCATCTGTAATGTGAATTGTGATACTCATTTTAGAGGACTGACATTCACTCACTCATTCATTCATTCAGCAGATATTCCACACATTCATTTCTAACTCCTGAGGATAGAGTAGTGAATAAAGTCATTTGCCTTTAAGCAGAATACTTTTTCCTTAGAGGCAGATTATTATCAAGTAAGTAAATATATAAGGTAATTTGGGGTTCTGGTAAATGTTAGAAGGAAACGTGCACTGAATGGGATTCAGGAGGAGTTACTGTGGGTAAAGCTCTAAGGGCTGGCCTCCACAGGGAGGTGACATTTGAAGGGAGACATCAACAATGTCAGAAGCCAGGTTGGAGAAGGGCAGGGAAAGCCGTTCAGAGGTGACAGGAAGAACAAGTATGAGGCTGGGCTTATTTGAAGAGCCGCGTAGCAGATTTTTTACCTTAAATGTGAACAATTCTGGAAAACGGGACCAGTGTAGGCCTGCATACCTACAGTGGCAGGGGTTGGTTGTCAGTCTGTGGGTAGAAATTGTGGCATATTTTAAAAGGGACACCTGCCTTCTAGTTTCCCTGTGGATCATTGAAATCTTTTAACAGGCTTTTCCCAATGCTTCTCAGCACCGTGGAGGATGCTAAAAGTGTGTGCTCATTCATCTGTCTAGTGCAATGCATTAATATTTCCTGAGGTAGGAAACAAAAAAAATTCTGAGAAGCCAGCTTCTTTCAAAGAGAGAATTTATTTTTTTTATTTATTTTTGTAAATGAGAAGGCTTGGAAAACAGAGGGGAACAAGGAGTGTTCTGTTGAGAGGGATGACTGGCATATTTTAGTTTGGTCTGTCCATTCTTACAGGAACTAGGGCAAAACAATGATCCCATTAAGCATTATCTTTTGTCACTTCAGGGTTTTTTTCCTTCTTGGGGGAAAAAAAAACCTAGCATGAGGGAATACTTTGATTCTGTGGTGTGGGTTTAAATTCTATCTCCTCACCCACAAGAAAATTCTGAAATACGGGCCCTAGGATTTTCTTCTTCCTGAACTCTATTAGTCTTTCTCATTTTTTTATCCACCCCCCTGGTTTAGATGAGGAGACAAGAGAGAATAAAGTGGCAGATTTTGGACGTTGACGACCTCTCCACTTACATGTGATGTCTCTCTTGCCCTGCTGTAGCCATACTGGACTTCTCTTCTTTCAAAACACTATGCTATTTCCTGCCCAAAGGCCTTTGAAAATACTGTTGTTGTTTTTCTTTTTGCTGGAGTGCACCTCCTCTCTCTGCATATTGCCTCATATCTCCTTTTTCAGGCAATACTCTTTAGTCCTGACCTTCCACACCCTTCCTTCCTCCCCCTGTTGGGCTCCTGTTGTATTTGGTTTTTCTGGTAAGGGGTACTGATCCCAAGCACCTTATACTCCTTCTTCACTGTTAAGGATCTTAGGTGTTTGACCTGTGTTGGACTCACTGATTCCTCTTAGTACAACACACCCTCCAGTACTTGGTTTGCATATGAGAGTTGCATAATGAATATCTTGTAAAAAGCGTTGCACTAAAATAAACAGATATTGTTGGATAGTGCAGGATTTTTGAAAGTTGAGGGGCTCTGAAAAGAAAAACGTGGGAAAGTAATTTCATTAGTTATATAAGTAACAGAAACAAACAAAAATCTGTGACTTACAGAAGACAGAAGTTTTTTGTTCCATCATGAAAGTCTAGGGCTGGGTCGAGACTGTGCTCCTGAAAGGCCTCGGGGACTCAGGGTTTCTTTAGCCCCACACTCTGCCATTGCTAGTGGGTCTCAGACATGCGGTCCAGGGTGGCTCTGTGCCCCAGGCAGAAACGTGAAGGAAAGGATGAAGAAGGCCTTAAGTGCCTGTGCATCTTAAGGAGAGAAAAGTGCCTGTGCCTCTTAAGGAGAGATCAGTTCCTGTCTCAGTTGACTCTTCCGCTTACTTCTCATTGGCTGTAACGTAGCAGTGTGGCCACACCTACCTGCCGAGGAGGCTAGGAGAGTACCCTTTACGCTAGGCAGCTGTGCGCCCAACTAAAATTTCTCTTGCTCTCAGAGAAAGATAGTACTGGAGATCATCTCTGTCGTTTGGGGAGGTCAGTGTAAACACCCCAGAGAACAGGAACAAAGGTGAATGACCACTTGGCACATCATCGAGCATTCATTATGGCCTCGGATTTAAGGCTTTGATTCTTAATTTGTAATAGAAATTAACAGCACAAGAATTATGATACTAAAACAATCTATTCTTTTTATGTAGCAGTTTTTGTTTTGCTATTTTGGTGAACCTACATAGAAGACAGACACATCAAGGGTTGTTCTAGTAAGGTCTGGCATGCTTTTCTTATGAAATGTGTTGACGTGAAAGCAGTTTAATTTTATCTTAGACTCAAAGTTAAATTCAGTCAGCCATATAAGTCTTTAAATTTCCAAAAATATGGGAAAGAAGAATAAATTTGGTTTAGAAATAAAGAAAAAAAATCACAGCACCTTATGTTTTTTAATGCTTCACTATTTACAAACCTCTTTGATCTCAGGACCTCTGACCTTAGAACAGCCCCCAAAGCTAGATAGCTTTACAAATGAGAACCTGAGAAATTAACAGACTAGAGTCAGACAACTTATTAGTGATGGAGTCAAGACTGAACCATGTTTTCGTGACCTATTAAATCCAAGTTCTTCCTCCTGTCCCCAAAAGCACATCAGACCTTGGTGATGGGAACATGTGGATGTATGAATGAGAAAAGATATATCTCCTGAATGCCTTTTTGGAAAAGCAGGGAATAGGAGCGGAGCATAATTATAATGTTATGTAATACAAGAGAACTAGAGAGGATAGCTGGTATTCTTTAATCTTAATTCTTAGAGAACATTCCTGCGGAATCTTCCATGGTCAGGGCTTTTAATTCCTTAATTCCTGCAGCAAAGCCCTCAGTGCAGTGTACTGGCAGGTCACACTGTCCTTCAAAAAGCGAGGACCACACGTGCACACACACGCGCACACACACACACACACACACAAAGACATGCTGTGGTCTACACTCTAGTGTCACTAAGCAACCAAGAGCAGATTTCTTTGTATTCTGAGTTCTGCACTGAGCTGGGGTGGGGGTGGGGATCTCCCGGAAGGCCCTTCAAGCTAGGCTTTATGGAGAGCTGGATTAAATGAAATTCAAGGATATTACGGCTGTCCTCAGAGGATATGTATTTCCTGATGCATGTATTTCCTCCGCCTCTGCTATTGCAGCAGGTCATGTATGAGTGCAGCTGCCACTTGGCCTGATTCAGAGTTTTTCACTCACAGGTTTAATTAAAATTTCTAGCAGGCACCATCTATCATTTCTCTTTTGTAATTCTTCTCTCTTAGAGAGAAAGCTCAGTGCTCATTACCTCTTGCATGTTTATCGTTCCTTTGTTTACATAGGAAGAGAACATAACCCCTTTAACAACTAGATTTTCACCAGGAACCGTAATGAAAAGCAGATCACAGTTGTTGATCTGTGCTTTTTAGACATGTGCGTGCACTCCCTCAGGGTTACTATTTAAGCCAGTGTAAGTTATAAAGTCCAAACGTACAATATTGTCAGGAATTGTTTTTTATAATAATGTAATAAAGTTGCTCCCACCTTGAGATCTCTAGATCCCTAGGTCTTGTGCTTGTAGAAAAGGGGGCTCACAGGCTAGTTTCAGTATCTCAGAAAGCAAAGTGGGACTTGTCCCTTCACCACTGGCAAGGATGCATGGCTCACCAAAACATTAAGCTTTCGGTCAGGTTAGTATTATGATTGTTTCTTTATTGATGTTTATCAGTTGATGTTCTACAGAGTGTAATCTTGGTTTTGATTAATTATACTGGGGAGTAAGTTATTTCTTTTGAATAAGTTTAACTGAAAAATTCTTTCAGAATTATTTATAGAAAGAACACAGATTTTAGAATAAAATACACCAGGCAGGCCTGATACTGTTTTGTCACTTTGAGGACGTCATGAATTCTCTCCATGAAGGTGTCAGTGAATGATCTCTCCAACAGGCTTATTGGGAGAGGACACCTATCCCGGAAACTGGCATACTGCAGCCTCTTAATAAAGGATGCTTGTCACCAGCAGAGTTATCCTCATTCTGTCAACATGTGGGGTTTAAAAGGAAAATAAAATGAAAAGGGTTCCTTGGTTGTCAACCCATTGGGAAGCACTGTTTCAAGGCTCAACAGACTTAAGACTCAGGTGATCTGGGCAAAGCCAGCTTGGACAAGTCATGATATCATTTAAAGGCTCCTTATCATCTCCAAAAAGGGAAATATTGGATTGCTGATCTCTCAGGTACTTTCAAGCTTAGATGGTTTATAACCCTCAGTACTGGACAAGACTTCCTGCCCCCACTCTGCCATATTAACAGTGTTGTCTGTCAATTCACTGCTCTACTGTGAGCCCAAGTTGCTTATCTATAAAATGGATAAGAAATACTTGCTCTCTGGATAATTGTACAGTAAGAGCTTGGCATATAGTAGAAATTGTTTGAACTGAAAGTCGCAGCTGATCACTCTAGGAGTTCACTCAGCCATTCCCACAAACCAGGTCTGCTGGGCCTGTCCCACTCCTGGCCCCTCCCTGGTGCGCTCCGAGTGGCCTGTATTCTTCCTCCGTGGGCCTAGAGATCAACCCAGTCCTGCACGGCTGTTCTCCTAAGTGGCTGGGATCCTCTGCATATCCTCTATCTTCATCCTCACATAAGAGCTTTTAACCCTCATTTCTGAGACATTTCCCTTGACACTCCTTCTTTGTTTTATTTTTTTCCAACCAGTTGCTGCCTCTGACTATAAGGTCTGAGGCCATGGATGAGATTCATTTGCTGAGCTTTATGCGTCTTCTGGCATGGCCACAGAAGGTTTCAGTGAACCTGAAACAGGCAAAAGCCTGTGATTACATTGGAAGGATATCCTGGCTCTTGGAGGACCAAAAGGAGGTGGGGGGTTCCTCTATCACGCTCTAAATGTTCCATCTCCGGGGACTCTGAATGCCAAGGACAGCTTTGTTGGCTCCTGTGAATAGTGGCTGTTTTGTCATTGAAGCCCAACCTACCCTGTATACCCCCGGCCCACACTCCGCAATATTATTGCTGAGGGAAAAAACAAAACACTACAACTCACAGCACCCAGAAAGCACATCCTTAGAGTCTGATGGTCAAAGAAGGTCAATGGCACGAAGCGTTTGGTGCTCTGCCGCCGCCTCTTTGTCTGTTCATCCTAAGTGGGTAGGTTTTCCGTCTTCTCTCACACTCTCAGCCAGCTTCTCAGATTCATTCTGACATGTTATCCTCATTGGAAACTATTTTTCCTTTCTCCTGACACAGCCTTATTCTATCAGTGCTGTGCTTTACCAGGAAGTGCCAGATGGCCCTGAATCACTAGCTCCTTAATATTCCAAAACATTATTATCCACAGAACAGAACAATGTACATGCTGATTAAAGGGACTTTGCTGATGTCTTGGAAATGAGGGAATGCCCCAGTCAGCTCCACAGCTGCGCCTTGACAACCTGTATGGATCTCCAGCTTCTTTGGGGACTCTCTGCTAAGTGTGTCTCCACCTTGACTTTTGTTTACAGTAGCTGCACTTGGACTTTTTGCCCTGTGCTGCCTACCGTTTAAGAACTGGATGATAGTCCACTTTTCCTAGAAAGGTTGTTGGCCTCCTGAGTACTGCTTTTCAGGGTGATTAGTACAAGAATATAAATAAGCAACAAGAACAACAAAAATTAACGTAGAGGGTTTTACCTTTATAGGGAAATTGGATTTCTAATTCCAGAAGATGTCAACATGTTAGCACATCCTGGAATTGCTTTCATGTTAATATTATGAGCTGTCTGTATGATCTGAATTGATTCTGCACATAAAGGAATACAATGCATACAGGGCAGACTTCTTGGGTAAGTCCTGCAAAAGGGCTTAGTTTTCCATGGAAAGGTTTGGTTAAAAACCAAAGCAAACCAACACAAAAAAATCCCCCACTCTCTTATTATTTTATCTTTCCAAGGACAAGATACCTTTGTTATAGTTACCTCAGAATTGCTGAAAATGTTCCTAATTATACTCACAGTTACGTTAAAACAATCACAGTTTTCCAGACCTTTGCTTGTGAAAACAGATCTACAATACAACAGTTGAGTTAAAGAAAATGATGAAAAGGAGAACTTTCTCTGAGCTGTCATCATCAATCTTTATTATTTTTTAAATAATTGGCTAGATAGAAATATCGGTAGCAATTACCAAGAATGCCTTTCAGTGGATTTTTGAAGATTAACCAATAAAACCAGTCATGATTCTCATCACCTAACTACTCATCCATTTATCCACTTATTCCTACAGCAAAAGGTTATCCCTTTTCCATTATGTGCAAGAATCTGCATTTAATAATAGTAATTTAGAGTTAATATTAATAATAAATCACATCTCAAAATGTATCTTGGATATTTTGCTGAAGTCGTAAAAAATAATCAGTAATGTAGGACAGAAATTGTCCAAACTGTACCTACCGTTAACTTCTTTGAATGTAGAGCTTGCATGGAAATGCTGTTCATGGGAACAGACAAAAACAGATTCTTGCTTCTGTCACTGAAGTCATAGAATTAACCACAAAAGAAAGAACACAAATGGGTGGGGTATCATCAGTGTTGGTGAGCTGTGAATTTGTAGCTTCTTCAGTGCCGAATACCATATCCATGACCTCAGAGTTCTATCTCTGAGGACTTACCAAAATGAAATGAGAAAAGTCTTCTATGACTACTCAGAACTTTATTCTTATAGTCACTCCCATGCATATTAGAATTCAATCTTTAAGAAAAGTAACTTCCTTAAGAAATTCTGGTTTAATTACTGGGGGGAATTAATTAAACACTTGGTCATCCCTATAATTGCCTTCATTTCCCAACATGAATTATTTTTCCTTAACACCATAAAATGGACACAAGCTGTTTTTATAACTAATATAACACATTTGTAGCTCTGACCTATGTTTGGTGAGGGAAAATAGAAATGAAGACCCCTGATCTCAAGGAGCATGCAGACTTTGAGCTAAAATGTTAACGTGAATCCCCCATCTGTGGCTCATTACACGGTGTGACCCGGGCCAACTTGTTCAAAATCTCTGGTCCTTAGCAATTAAACTGAAAAGGGAGAAAGCTAATACCTTTCCCATAAGGTTTTTGTTAAAAGTATTAAATGAGATAAACTGCTCAGGAGAGAGTAACAGGTATTATTTTGTCATGTCCACCATCATTATACATTGCATGTATATAAGTTATGCAATTAAAATATAATATATGCAATGCATGTACATATAAGACACATAATTCTGTGTAATATAGTGTGTAGGCATGTTACACATAACACATATGTACAATAAATGTTTGTTACTCTCACACAGAGAATAAATATTCTAGAGTGAAAAGATTTGCTCAGAAAATAAAGCAGCTTACTAAAGTTAAGCTTAGTAAAAGAAATGCAAGGCAATGGTGAGGAATGTTAGGGAAAAACATGATTACCGCTTTAAAACCCAAGCCAGTGCAGCACGGAATTTTCGCTCAGGGTGGCCACGCACGTAGATTCTGCTGCCACCTAGGGCCCAGAGTCAGTAACTGTAACTTTGCTGCGCATTTGGTGGGAAAACATCTTGGTTAGTTATTTTGAAACAGATGTTAAATAACGTCGAGGTATGTCTATAGGAATTTATTTTTCCCCCTCCCTTATCAAGGATGTAAGAGTGCACAGCTTCTGGCTCAAGCAAAATTGGTTGCCTGCTTCTTGATGGTCATATGGCTTGTCTGGCATTCAGGGGTCAGATGTCTCTGCAATATGAAATGGTGCATGTTTCCTCTGCAGTTCTGCATTTTAGCAAGGCACTGCTGCCCTACGAGAAAAAGGCATATTGCCACCACATCTCTGTTACCACTCTTATTATTCCTACAGTAAAGTAGTATATTGTGCATCTTGCACGTTAATTTATCTCATGGGAGTAAAAAGTGCAATAAAAAGAGAACCCAAGTGCCTGGAGAACAAGAAATTAAGATTGAGACTGGGAAAATAATTAAAATGTGAGGTTTTTCAGAATAGGAATGTTGTCAATGACTTCCTATGAACATTCCTAAGGTATAGAACAAGGTTTCTCAAATTTGGCATTATTGACATATTGGACCACATAATTCCTTGTTGTGGGGGGCTGTCGTGCGCATAGTTAGGGGTTTAGAAGCATCTCTGACCTCCACCTGCTAGATGTTTGTGCAACTCCCCTTTTCGGTTGTGAAAACCAAAAATGTCTCTAGAAATTGCCATATTTCCCCTGGATCAAGAACCACTAATGAAAAAGCATACCATGGTAATTACATATTAGGAAGTGACTTTTATACATTTTAATTTGTCTGATCTTATACTATACTTTAGACAGGTTGTATGTATAGTGAATTGTTAGCAAATTCAATCAATCTGTTCATTTATTCACTCATTCATATATTCAAAAGAGGCAATATACATTTACACGTGGTCTGAGTTTGAATTCCAACTCTGCCACTTATAAATTTTGTGATTAAATAAAGATTTCTCAGTTCCATTTTCTTCAACTCTAAACTGAAGAGAATAATTGCAATTACTTCATAAGATAACTGAAAATTAAATGAGATATTGCACTTAAAGTCCTAATTAGCACAGTGTGTGCTAATTAGTAATTGCTCAAAAATTATTATTATTTAGTACATATTTTTAATAAGTGCCATGTGCCAGGGATTGTGTCATCACTAGGTAGATAATGCTCCTTAACCTATTTTTCCAAAACAGAAGTTAAATAAAGGTATACATAATTCTTTTGATAACTGTTATGGTAGATGAAGGGGAAGTTCAAGGCCCTTACTAGGATTGACACTAACAAGACAGAGATGATTTTAGAGAATCAAATGCTAGTCAATAGTTAGTGCAGTAGAGAAACATCTGACTCCTGAAGAAATATGATAACCCCTAGATTTAAAAAATTATATCACTTTATACACTCTGAAATTAATTAGCAGGGGAGAAATATGTTTTCACTATGTTTATAACTCAGCTTTATGCTGTACAAAATAAGAGACACTTTAGAGTGAAGCTTGATTATAACACATTCAATAAGACAAAGTATTTTTCTAACTTGACATAATATACAGGCATGGATCTCAGAGCCTGTTCTGGAAGTTGCTCTAAAGTGATGAGATGTTTGGTAAAGCAGTTTGCCTTTTTCGTCTCACTTTTCTCCCCTACCTAATGAGGACTGTGCACCCTCCCCCCTTGACCTATTTCACCGCCCATTGGAGAGGGTGACATGGTTCCCACATGTGAACCAGCGGTGCATTCTGAGAAGGAGATAACATCAATCCTGGGGGGAAATGAGGTAACTGGGACACTGTAAGAAATATTCTAGCAGGCACACCCCACCTAGCCCAGTCAACCACCTGCAGCCTGGGCCATTACAACAGCCTCCAGACTGGCTGCTGCATCTACTCTCTCCTCCTTTCTACCTAGGTATCACAGTGCAGCTGGTAAGCATGTAAACACACCGCTTCCCCCACTTAGAGACCTTAAGAGGCTTTGCATTGAATTTACATACCAGAATGCTTAAATGGCTGTACAGGGCTCCTGCCTGGCTCTTCAGACTGGTGTGATGCCACAATCCCCCTTTGTCTTCTTCACCTTTATCACCACATTTACTTCTACAGCATCTTTAGTACGTCGTTGAGTGCCCCACATCAGGGCCCAACTTGATTTTTATGGCGGGAATGTTCTCTCTGCCTGCAGCTGCCCCCGGTCTTTGACAGATGAGTACACAAACTCCCCTTCCTGAACACCCCTTAGGACATTAGAGAGACAGAGAAGAAAGGTGGTAGGTTTGTTAAGAATGAATAGATGGTGAAGGTGCAGAGAGACTGGATAATGGAATCCTGTGAAACTGTGGAGAGCTAGGAAAGATATGGAGGGGAGGCTGATTTCTCTAGGTCGAGAGGGCAGAGGTGAGGGTTTTGGGTGCTGATGTCACACATCAGAGACTCCTGCGAGGTTGCTGTAGACAAGCAGTTCCTCTCAGCTTGTAGGCCTCTGTGCAAAGGTCCTTAAGACTTCAGATGGTCATGCTTCTGATAAGTACTTTTAGAAGCTAATGGGCAGCATATGGAGTAGCCATTTCCATTAAATATGTATTAATCATATTTTGTACAGAAGAAGAAAGGAGGGATCTTAGAATCTGGAGCCACTAATATGACTTTAATTTAAAAATTTTTGTTTTGATCTTGCTATGCTACAGAAGCTTGTAAGATGCTAGGGCGGCATAAATCACAAAGGGACTAAAAAGAGCTTTGAGTGGCCTTAAAAGATATTAGAACAAACAAAAAAGGACATTTAGGACAAAAGAAGGAAGGGGCAGAATCAGAGTGAGTTACACCATTGCCAGCTTTGCCTCCCTTCAATAGGGGATGGCTTCGTGCTGTCAGCAGGGTTGACTTTTCCATTAGCAAGTTAAGGATGGATTCTGTATATGAGGCCCTTAGAGAAACAAGCACATCCTTGGAGGTTTAGCTGAATTTGAAACAAGGTGTTAGGAGGGATAGATGGGATTTGTCAGTGAGGGCATGGTTGCTCCTTCAACATCGTACTTTAACGTAGAATAAAAGGGCCCCAGGGAAGTGTTTATCAGAAAAACCATGGTTTCTCATTGACATGCAGAGATCCAGCTATGCAGGCAGGTTCCTGAAATGTGTGAAGGTATTTGTACAAACAGGAACATGTCATTGTGAGCAGTGGGTTGTTGAGGAGAGAAAAGGAAGTGGCCAAGGGACTACTCACGTGGCTGTGGATTTGTTCTGTGGATCCTGCCATGAGAAAATGCACATTGTTTGAGAGAGATGACTAAACAAAGAGAAAACTATTCCATTGTTCCAGCCTGGCTCTCATTTGATAAACAATATCTCTCTTATAATAGTTGAAGGAAAAAAAAGACATGGGAGTAGGGATGGATATGTATATATCAGATGGGATATATTTATATGTTATTTCTCTTAACTACCTGTGTGTATATAACACACCTGTACACACACATGCACATATGGAAGACTTTAGAAAATCCTGAGCAAAATTACAGAAATGAGAGAATAAAGTTATGGAACATAAAAATAAAAGATGGGACAGTGGAAATTTTAGTGTAAACTTCAATAGCAAAAGAGATACCAAAATTCTTGTAAACTGATGAGCAAAGAAAGTCACCATGGGAGCTTTGGGAAGTCATATCTGAAAACAGGGTGGATTTGAGCAGGAGGTTTCTGGTAATAGTTTCCCAGGGCATTAGTTATATGTGGCTTTTATCACATCAGTTTGTGTCATTCTCCCTACGGGGAGCTCTGGGCGGCCCCATGGAGCAAGAGGCTCATTTATGAGTGGGCCTGTGACCAGTCCCTGGAGCAAGAGTGGGAGGACACAGTCATGAATGCTTAAGTCTCCTGGACTTCATCTTTAAAAAAACTGAATAGCTGGAAGTGGGCTTCAAACTTCACCTACTCATATTGGAAAATGAAAGGTGGAAAACAATATTCAGTAAAGAAAGAGTTTTGAATTCAGAACAGCTGTATCTATTTAAAGATGTAGCCAAGAGTATAACTGTGTGGAAGATAAAGACTAAACATTTTTCAAATGCCATGTACAAAAGTGATATGTTTATATATATGTATTGATAAGTGAGATTGGTTTATATTTTTCTTCTCTGCTCTTACTGTTTAAATAGCATAAGAAATGGAGTTGGAGGAAGAGGAACACATTTGTGCCTCACAGAAAGTTTTTGGAGCCAACTAGGATTACAGGGAATGCAGTGATGGAAAGTGTATAGCGTTTTATTAGAGGGTAGGGAGAAACAGGGCCAACAAGGAATCGTGATCCTGGAAACAAAGTTTCTGGAAGAGAAAGGCTGAGGCTTATAATGGTTTATGAGTCAGAAATAACCTGATTGAAAAGGCAAGGACAAAACAAACTAAAGGGAAACCATGCAAATAACAACGATGTGTATTCCTAAATTTATGTCACCATCTTTTCTGAGGATACGGTGATGTTTTTGTTATGTTGAAAGAAATCCAAATATGTGTAATATGAAAATATTTTAAAAATAACATTGGAGGCTAAAATGCAATGGGGTTGGAAAGGATTTTGTAAACCAAAAAGTACTGCTAAGATCTTAGGAAATGTATTTGAGATGAGGCAGCTAGATTGTCCTGAACGTCTCTCCTCTGACCTTACCTATTACTCCTAGAATGTGTCAAGAGGGAAAGAAGATCATCACGAAATCTGTAGTGATTTCAGGTAAAATTGCATCCTTCTAGTGAAGTATCCGAGGGCCTGCCAACTAGTTTGCAAAAGAAGGGTAGGTTTTCATGGAAATAAACTAATTTTTGGATGAGGAAATATATATTCTGTATGTTCTAGAAATTCTTTTTTCTCTTGTTGCTTTGTTTTCTTAAGTAGTGGGACTATTTTCAATTTAATTTTAATTTTTATAAAGAAATACACATATGTAGGTAACAAAATGGTGCTGTAAGGTTTATGACCAATAACAGCAAACCTGCCCCATCACTTTCACCCTGGTGCCCTGTTTCTTTCTCCTAAGTTCTCCCCAGAGGCAGCTAGTTTCACCTTTTATACCTGCCCACATCCAGAGAACCACCATTTGGGTTCTTTGCTATATTTGCTTTATCATCTGTTTGTTCATCTCTTCATCCTGTGCCTGTGTCATCCCCGAGTCTGGAGCATCTCAGATTCAGCTTCTGCAAAGATAAACCTTCAGCCTCCTGCTGTGGTGATGTAGTCATCTGCACAATGGGACAGTCAGGGGCCTAGCAAACCTAGGGTGGGGTGCAGTTAATCTCCCCTGTCTAACGATCCTCAAACTAATTTGTAGCCAATCCTTTTGTCAGCTGAACTTTGCTCTCACCTGATGGAAGTACCTGGTGATCCTAACACCTGAATTTCCTATGATTTCCAGGCATGAATCAAGTTGCTCTTTTTGGCGGCCGTCACTCAGGCTCTTAGTCTTAGGGCCCTCCATCCTTAGTTGGTTATGACGCATCTCTGTTTTCCATCTTCTAGAAAAGTCTCGACCTTTCTGGGCTCCTATTACATCCTCTTTGTCCCATGGCTTTGTAACTTTCTTATTCTTTGCCTTTCATTTGAATGGGGGTTTGAGAGGAAGGAGAATCATGTTTTCAAATAGTGTTAAATAAAGATCTGAATGTATTTAGTGATACTTAGTTTTCCATTTTAATTGTTCTACCAATATACTAAAGATATGCTCAAGAGTGGCATAGTAATCGTTTTTCTAGTGTCTGGATTATGAACACTGTTACTACCTTTCAGGACCCAGGAGGACACCAGGCGGGAAGCCACTGGTATGCATCATTGTCATGAAATGTTAACCTGTGGCCTTCCCAGTACTGACTCCAGTCTGTTGGGTTTTGGCATCAGTGTTTAGAAGAGAGAATGGGAGTTCAAACTGAGTCAGAAAACCATGACCCTGTTTGGCTAGTGGAAGGAATGGGCTTTCCTTGCCCCTTGGAGCCTAGCTCCCCTTCCTGAAGAATTGCTGCATCTCTGGGTAGTTGACTTCTAGTTTCAGTCAGGTGTATAACAGCCACAGTCCTCCCTGAAGGCGGCTGTTCTTTTCCCTGCATCAGCATTTCCACCTTGTAGCTTTCACTATGCTGAGTGTTCTATGAGATGTTTATCATAACTTTGCCTTCCCTGTCTGAAATGGTGCCATAGACTAGTAATTAGGTTGTAGCTAAGGCTTCTTAATTTCATTTGGGTGCACAGCTGGGAAAATGGAGACCTTATATAACAAGTAGATGAGAACTGACAGGCAGTTGTCAGGAAGTGCTCATACTCGTATTGCCAAGCAGATGCAAATGGCACTTCTGGCCAGTCGATCTTTACGTTTATCTGCTAGGTTGCTTTTCTCCTGTTTGCTTCCAGAAAGAGGCTACTGAAAGTCACTTATTTACAGTGGGCCTGGAAAGTGACCCTACCCCAACTACACCTCCATACCCAGAGGGAAACAACAAAAGCAGGCCAGGAATGTTTTCTGGACATCCTCATTATCCAGAAGATTTCTGCCCCAAGGCCCTGTTCTTGTTGGAGGATGGGTCACCACCATTTAGGGCACTATAGTAGTTTATCCTTCAGATGAGGGGTTGAGGATTACATTCCCTGAACTGTTTGGTTTTTCACGGAAGACAACAAATTACAAAACTGGGAATTCGAAGACTAGGTCCGTGTTCTTGCTGTGTGTCCGGGAGCTACTCAGTTACCCTCTCTGAACCACTATTTCCCCATTTCTACAATGGGAACAGTAATACTAGCCTACCCATCACATGGGAGAAGTATGATAACACAATGCAATAATTCAAGGCAACGTACTTTGCAGACATTCAGAAATCTCTCCTAAGCAGTTTCTTCTCAGAGTGTGGGGCCCAGGGCAGAGCACTCTTCATGTTCCTGATTTTAACAGTTTTGTATGGGTGAAGCAGTCAGACTCAAATTCACATAAGTTCTTCTAAGCATGTATTAAGCACCTTCTTTATTCGGGGTCTGGTGTGCCTTTGAACTGGGCAACATGATCATCAATGCAGTCAAAAAATGGCAACATGTATTCCGAAAGAAAAGAAGCGTTGTCCATAAAAAGAGTCTAGAGAAAAATTCAACCATGACCCCTTTAGGGTGTAAAGTTTAAGTAGTAATGAGTATTGTCTTTGAAGTCAGAAAGACTCAGGTTCAAATCTACACTTCGTCCCTTCCTAGCTGGTAACTGTGCAGTTAACCTTTTTTGAGCTGCATTTTTTTCATTTGTGTGTGTGGATAATAATGCACACCACTTAGAGTTGCAAGAAGAATTAACTGAAATAAAATCTAAAAGAAGCTTACCGTCATCGTCATAATAACTATTATTATTTTAATAATAGTAATAATAATGGCAGGTTACTATTGGGTTTCACGTGCCAGGCAATGTTGCTACATGCTTACACACATTCATATCTTTGTCTCTAAACTCTATATTGTAATTATTTTATGAATGTGAAACTGAAGCACAGCAAGATTAAATAAATGTCTTGGTTATATAGTGGCAGCAATATCTAGGCAATCTGGTAAAGACAAAACAAATGGTTTTGTTGTTCATCTGGTTACTGTTGTTCATCTCTCTGAGGTTTTATCTAAGAGAAGGGCATAATAAACTAAGGAACTAGTAGGAAGATAAAAATGAGACAATAAATATGAAGAATGCTTCGTGAACCATAAAGTGATCATTCCAGAAGCTTGTTTATTTGGGTAATATTTAACTATTTATAATTTCAAACAGTAGGAGAGATTGAGGTGAACCCCCAACCTTTGACAAAGAAGTCTTCACATGTCATCTGTGGTTAAGAGCCTCTGTTGAGCTATAACAGGTGACCTTATCACATCTTGAAAATACAGGTATCAGACTTTCAACATAGCAAACTGGTGACTGAACACCTGCCATCTTACTCTTTCATGCGGCAGGGTGCCTTCGGCAGAGCTGAATTCCCAGTTGCCCAATTTTGAGCATATGCCATTTCAGTACAATATTAGATGATGACAGAGTGTATTGTCCTATAAATTAATTTAACACTCTCTCCCTGGAGAGCAGGTGACTGCGTTCTAAAAACAATATTTTCACTCAAGTTATGATGGCTTGTAAAAACACACAGTGAATGGGGTTGACAGGGAGGTGCTAGGATGCATATGACGTCCCAGGAGGCTGAACTGATCTAAATTTAGGTGGGCTGTCTCTACTCCAGGCAGTGTCGCAGACGGTTGTGTCTTAAAGGAATGGCTCCAGTGGTGTACAGTTGATGGACTGAGCAGAAATCTGAGCCGTCGTGGTCAATTAAGTGAGGAAGGGCTTAATGAAAGAGTTGTGCTGAGACACCCAGAACCCTCAGATGTTAAAAGAGAAAAAGGAGGGGTGAGAATTTTATTAAGTGATTTGTTACTATAGTGAACAATACTTTTTAAAAAATGCATTCCAGGTGTAATGAGAACTTGTAAAGGGAGACACTGGAGAGAGGGATGTACTTGTCTGGATGCATTCAGGATACTTTCTTCTCTTCTCCCTTCTCCCTGCTCCTTTCTCTCTTTCCTGTCCATTGCTCCATTGATTCTCAATGCAATCTCCCTCTTTTATGATTGCTGTTATAGCTACTTTCTTTGACCCCAAATCTATCTTTTGAAGGAATCCTCTAAACAATGGTTCATGGTGATTCACATTCATACCATTAGCGTTTTTCATGCTTTCCCTTCTAAAGACAAATCATTTCATCTTTTTCTTTTTCTTGCCTTTCTCTATATAGTAATGTTTTCTACATATCACGTGTTGTAAATGTTGCCAGGTATGCAGGAAGTGACCCTTTAGTGAGGTTACAAGGCATTAGAGAAAGATGGACAAGAAAATGAGGCAATAAAGAATGATAAATGCTTTGCTTGAGGTTTGTGCTATAAAATTACAACATCCAAAGAAGATAATCTAAAGGTCTAAGAGTACCAAAAAATTCCATAAAAGCAGTGATGCTTGGGTGGGACATTAGTAGTGTTAACCTTTGTTCATTAATTCATTTAACAAGCATTTTTGAGTGCCCATCATGTACTTGGCACTGTACCGACACTCAGGGTATGAAATTTAGCAAGGAATAACCTTGCTTAGTATTCAACAATTATTTGTTGAATGTCCAAAGGAAGTGACTCACCTGATGAATGTAGACCAATTCTCTGCGTGTAGAAAGGCATGAAATTTTCAGGGGATTGTAGAGAGTTCAGAATATTTGTGGGGCAGACAATTTGGAGGGTGGACATGGGCACAGACAGGTAGGATCACAGTAGAACTGCATAGGTGTGCAGTGCACAACCTGTACAACAGTATGTGGTCATTAAGGCATATGAGAAAGCAGATGGGAAAGGAATAGGGGCTGGACCATAAAGTGCTTTGTGTGCCACACTGTTGTTCTCATGGCAGGAGAAAGACAGTGGTAGGACAGGGGATATCAGAATTGATGGTGAATTGTTTCTTCAAATTCTATGTGCTTCTGATGATCCTAGAGATGCAGATTCGGCCCTGTCCATACACATACACGTACACGTCTCACACGTGCAGTCTGACCACCGCTCCCTCACAATTTTTGCCAGAGACTTCTTGTGCTAATAAGAATGAGTCATTCCTCAGGTAGGTTAGAGCTAAAAATGCCTGAGAAACTCTACAGACAATGGAAAACCACTCATAGGTTTTTAAGCAAGGCAGTAGCATGTTCAGATTTTCCTTTTAGAGAGACCACTCAGGAGCTGGAGTAGGGGTGGATTAGTGAAGTGTGAGAGATGATGAGGGCATCCTGCTGGGAAGCTCTCACATCCTCAGGGGCTAATGACATTGGTGTTCAGAGCACTTGACCTATATATACTTCAGCTTCCTTTGGTTTTCAAGGTCACTGACACAGATTCAAATCAGAATGAAAGAGATTTGTCACTGTTTTCCTGAGAAGGTGGTAGCACCTGAAACATTTCATAGGAATTATGATTTAGGACAGATGTGAATATTCAAGCATATCGATGCTGGGGAGTTAATAAAATAAAGCTATAGAATATGAACATGAAGCATTTAACTATAAATTCCACTTATTTAAAGGAAATTTCCTGTTAATTACTTATTTTTGTTGATCTTTTTGCTTGTTTTGTATAATATAGCTGTACACAGCTTGGTCACCTTAAAAACAAACATGTTACCAATAAATCCATAATGTTTTCTGACTCTCTTAAATGACCATTATTTTTTCATTTAGTAAAACATATGATTTTCTGTGATCTACATAAATAAGGTCTGTGTCTTCTCAACAACTGAGTTGATGTATTTCTGTTTCTAAAGATGAATTAATGTCCCCAAGAAGAAAAATGCATACTTTTTCTTGCTTTAAGCTCAGCTTACACATAATATAATCCTAATCTGTCTTTGCAAGCTACATAATTAGAGAGGGAAAAAATAAATATCCTTTCTGAAATCCTGTTATCACATATCACAAGAGCCAGAGCGCTGGGCCCCGATAACTCATTGACCTCCAGATTTGTACAGAGTTGTTGATTAATCATTTGTACAACTTTCGAAATTTCTGTTATGTTCTAATTTGATATGGGAGAGTTAATTTATTTCCTTTCCCTTGTCTTTGAATTAAGTATCTGAATGAACCACAGAACTTGTTCGGTGTGGGATAGTTTGTTACCATATAATGTTAGGAAAGTAAGATTGCAAAAGGTGGTGCAAAAGCACCTCAAGTAAAGGTACTGCAGCCTAACAAAATGGGCACTGGATCCAGTAAAACACTTAGGATTTATCTGACATGTTATACTACTGCTGGTTTATATATAATATATATATAATATATTACATGATAATATATTTATATTAATCAGTATATTAAGTGATTTACCTCCTTTAAATATTGGATTCATTTTAAGAGTAATAATTATTGGAAGATTACATCTTTTCAATTGTAAATCCGTGTGCTAGATTGGGCATAAAGGAGATGTCCTTGCTGGCCTCTGCATGCCCCTCTGTCTGCCTGTTGGTACATCTGTGAAATGAGAGCACTTACCATGACCTTAGTGTTTCCTTTCATTTGCTTTATTTCAACAAGGCGTATTTGTAGATTACCTGGCACAGAGTAGGTGCTCGACTACTATGACTCTGTCATCTAAGGAATAAAAGGTTCCCTTTTGCTGGCACAAAGGAAGAGGCCTCCTAAGAAAATGCACATAATTAGGCATCATATTAAGACAAAGGCATAAACAAAATGTCCTTGATAAGAATGGGGATGCTATTCCCCATTACTGAAAGGAATCATTAAAAACAAAAAAAACCATAACTTCAAGGCAGCCTGATTCTATTCTCTGGCAGGGAATGTATGTCACTCATAGACATGAAAAAAAAAGTGTTTACAAGGTTTGCAACAGCTCAGATCTGCTTAAATGTCATTAAAGCCATTGGAAAACATGTTGGGACAGATTTTTGTTATTGTCTTGTTTCTCTTCAGCACTGAAAGATGTTGCTAATTTGATAATACGTCTTCTGACCTTTGGTGAGATCAAGGACACTGTGGGAATGAGGCTGAAAAAATAGTTGACAGCCAATAGGCCTAACATGCAAAAACTGCTGCTTTGCAACATACAATGTTAGGGAAGATTAGTAGCAACTCTCACAGCATAGAAAACCAGTATTAAGAACTCAATTGACATATACATCGATGCTACCAGTCAGGGAGAATTATCTTTTGTTGGAATGGAGAACACAAATAGGTTCAACATGGTGGAGCATCAAAAATACAAGAGCTGTAACTGAACAGAGAATCAAAACCCAGTCCTACCTATGCCAATGGGTACATTTTCTTTTTCATTATTACTATTATTATTATTTGGTATCATTAATATACAATTACATGAGCACCATTGTAGTTACTAGATTCCCCCCATTATCAAGTCCCCACCACATACCCCATTACAGTCATGGTCCATCAGTGTAGTAAGATGCTATAGAGTCACTACTTGTCTTCTCTGTGTCCCCCCCACATTATATGTGCTAATCGTAATGCCTCTTATTCCCATTCTCCCTCCCTTCCCACCCATCCTCCCCAGTCCCTTTCCCTTTAGTAACTCTTAGTCCATTCTTGGGTTCTGTGAGTCTGCTGCTGTTTTGCTTCTTCAGTTTTTTCCTTGTTCTTATATTCCATAGATGAGTGAAATCATTTGGTACTTGTCTTTCTCCACCTGGTTTATTTCACTGAGCATAATACCCTCCAGCTCCATCCATGTTGTTGCAAATGGTAGGATTTGTTTTTTTCTTATGGCTGAATAATATTCCATTGTGTATATGTACCACATCCTCTTTATCCATCCATCTACTGATGGACACTTAGGTTGCTTCCATTTCTTGGCTATTGTAAATAGTGCTGCGAAACATAGAGGTGCATATGTCTTTTTGAAACTGGGCTCCTGCATTCTTCAGGTAAATTCCTAGGAGTGGAATTCCTGGGTCAAATGGTATTTCTATTTTGAGTTTTTTGAGGAACCTCCATACTGCTTTCCACAATGGTTGAACTAATTTACATTCCCACCAGCAGTGTAGGAGGGTTCCCCTTTCTCTACATCCTTGCCAACATTTTTTGTTTGTCTTTTGGATGCTGGCCATCCTAACTGGTGTGGGGTGATATCTCATTGTGGTTTAAATTTCCATTTCTCTGATGATTAGCGATGTGGAGCATCTTTTCATGTGCCAGTTGGCCATCTGAATTTTTTCTTTGGAGAAGTGTCTGTTCAGATCCTCTGCCCATTTCTTAATTGGATTATTTGCTTTTTGTTTGTTGAGGTGCATGAGCTCTTTGCATATTTTGGATGTCAACCCCTTATCGGATATGTCATTTATGAATATATTCTCCCATATTGTAGCATGCCTTTTTGCACTACTGATGGTGTCCTTTGCTGTACAGAAGCTTTTTAGTTTGAAATAGTCCCACTTGTTCATTTTTGCTTTTGTTTCCCTTGCCCATGGAGATATGTTCATGAAGAAGTTGCTCATGTTTATATTCAAGAGAGTTTTGCCTATGTTTTCCTCTAAGAGTTTAGGTTTCATGACTTACATCCAGGTCTTTGATCCATTTCGAGTTTACTTTTGTGTATGGAGTTAGACAGTAGTCCAGTTTCATTCTCTTCCATGTAGCTGTCCAGTTTTGCCAACACCAGCTGTTGAAGAGGCTGTCATTTCCCCATTGTATATATATTGCTCCTTTATTGTATATCCATTGCTCCTTTATTGTATATTAATTGACCATATGATGGGTTAATATCAGGACTCTCTATTTTGTTCCACTGGTCTGTGGGTCTGTTCTTGTGCCAGTACCAAATTGTCTTGATTACTGTGGCTTTGTAGTAGAGCTTGAGTTTGGGAAGCGAGATCCCCCCTGCTTTATTCTTCCTTCTCAGGACTGCTTTGGCTATTCGGGGTCTTTTGTGGTTCCATATGAATTTTAGAACTATTTCTTCCAGTTTGTTGAAGAATGCTGTCAGTATGTTGATAGGGATTGCATTGAATCTGTAGATTGCTTTAGGCAGGATGGCCATTTTGACAATATTAATTCTTCCTAGACAACGGGTACATTTTCTGAAATTAAATTCAGTGTTTGTTTACAGTTTATTAGAACCTAACACTGTAAATTATTTTACACGAGCATTTAGTCTGCTTAAACTATTTGTTATTATTTCTGCCATTGATAATTCCCTGCCTGTACTAAATTATCACTAGTAAGTAATTCAGCAGACATGACACTCCAAATCTAGGAGCTTTACAGAATAAGTGAGTGCAGTATAAAGGGAACAAGGATCCTTGTCCCAGTTCTGATTTGTTCTGTGATCTTGCCCAATGCTGGAAATAGCCAGCAGTCCCTGAGAGGATGGATGAAGGATTACTCCACATCTTACTTCACAGGAAGAGAGGAGAAGGCGAGGGGGTCCGGACTCAGAGACTAAGACCCTTTTCCTCTGTTTGTTCTTGTATTTATTGTGTGCTTTCAAATCTTTACATCATGATTAAAAATACCACAAGAGTGCAGAAAGTTACAGAATGTGATTAATCTTAAACTTTTCATACAATCAAAGGTTTCCATGTGTTGAGTATTATCAGAGACATGAAGCCAAGCTCTATGTGTGCCATGTGCTTGGTTAAACTAGAACTATACTATGCAAAAACAGCATTTGTGAAAAACACCTTCAGGCTCATGGGAACAATAGCAGCAGGTGACTCTCACAGCTTTCCAACGGTAAGGTCTTTACATAGATCCTGGCATTCCAAGGGTCTACGCCCAGTCCTGTAGTCCCACGATGCCCTCTGGAAGTTTCTATCTATATCTTAGCAAGCCAAGCACTGTGCACAGCCCTGTCATTAACATTTCCATCCCACACAACCCAAGTTGTTTTAGGACCTCAGTTCCAAGAGCATCATTTTTTCTATCTATAAAGTGGGAGTGGTAGGGGTGGTATTGACATCGTAGGTCAGGCAGATTTGGGAAGTAGAGCCTGTGGGAGTGAGCATACATGAAGAAGAGTCCTGTAAGATTACAGTAGTGATACTGTTCGAGCTGATCTATATGAGACACCAAAAATAAGAAATACACCATCACTCTCTTCAGAGTGCTCACACATTATTAAAAGGGGCATACAGGTGAATTAGCAATTACAGTACAGCAGGATGAGTGAAAAGATGAAGTTATGTGTAAAAGCTTATGGCAAGGAAGCATTCACTGATTTGGTAAGGAAGATTATCATGAAAATATTTCAGGTGCAGGTGATATTTGAATTGGGGAAATATTTGTGGTCCTACTGAGTAGGAAGGGCAACGCCTCCTGTTCCACATTTAGGGGCAAACATGCAAAAACATGAACAATGAATATGCTATCTGGGAATGCAGAATTAAAAGAATTCAGAAGTCCTAGAGCTCAGGGAAGGGCAGATGAGGCTGGCAGGGGTGGTCATGGTGAATAATGTATGCAAATAAAGGGAACTGAATTGCATCCTACAGGAGAGAGAGAGAGAGTGAAGGCAGGTGACCATCAAACTTGCCTTTTTGGAATTCCCATTTGTGGCAGTTTGCTAACTAGATTAGACAGAGCAAGGCTACAGGCAGCAAGACCCTTATACTGCCCAGGGAGAAGATTACAAAGATCCCAAAAAATATTTAGTAGGGAAATGAAGGTTTTTGGTATCTGACTAGTGACAGAGAATGCCCGTGCTGCCAACCCTTTTGGGAAAGGCTGTGGGACCTACCAGTAGAAGGTAGTGGTCTGGTTATGCCTTTGAATTCGGAAGCTCAGTGAAAAAGCAAGGGCTAGAGATATAATTTGGAGGACAATTTGATGGTAGTGAAAACCACAAGGTTGCAAATTGGAAAGTGGTTAGGGTGAGAAAGGCAGCAGAGAAAGGAATCCTTTGGAATCATTTGGAACAGCAAAACATAAAAATAGGGAAAAGTAACAGAACCTAGGAAAAAGGCAGAGAATGCACACTCAGGTAGGTAGCAGGAGATCTGGGAAAGAGAGTCTTATCATAGAGAATAAAAAATAAGGGGTTTTAAGGAAAGGGTAGTCACTCCCATCAGATGTGTTTCTTGAGTGATCAAGAAAGATTAGGATTAAGGATTATCCACTGGATTTGATAATTTGAGAAGCTGTCTGGTTCCCTTCACCTGTGCAGTCAGTTAAGAGGCAGGGGGCTGATGGCCAATATCCAAAAGACAACAAACAACAAATGCTGGCAAGGATACAGAGAAAGGGGAACCCTCCTACACTGTTGGTGGGAATGTAAGTTAGTTCAACCATTGTGGAAAGCAGTATGGAGGTTCCTCAAAAAAGTAAAAATAGAAATACCAGTTGACCCAGGAATTCCACTCCTAGGAATTTACCCTAAGAATGCAGCAGCCCAGTTTCAAAAAAACAGATGTACCCCTATGTTTATCGCAGCACTATTTACAATAGCCAAGATATGGAAGCAACCTAAGTGTCCATCGGTAGATGAATGGATAAAGAAGATGTGGTACACATACACAATGGAATATTACTCAGCCATAAAAAGAAAAGAAATCCTACCATTTGCAACAACGTGGATGGAGCTACAGGGTATTAATGCTCAGTGAAATAAGCCACTAGGAGGAGAAAGACAAGTACCAAATGACTTCACTCATTTATGGAGTATAACAACAAAACAAAACTGAAGGAACAAAATAGCAGCAGACCAACAGACTCTTAGAAAGGACCAGTGGTTACCAAAGGGAAGGGGGTGGAAAGGGTAGATGGGGAGGGAGGGGAAGGGGATTGAAAGTCATTATAATTCGCAATCACAATATAGGTAGGTCACGGGAAAGGCAGTACAGCACGGAGAAGACAAGTAATGACTCTATAGCATCTTAACTATGCTGATAGACAGTGACTTCAATGGGAGGGGGTGATAACTTGATAATATGGGTGAATGTTGAAACCACAATGATGTTCATGTGAAACCTTCGTAAGACTGTATATCAGTGATACTTTAATAAAGAAAAAAAGAAGTAGGGAGCTGAATCAATGCATAGTGGGTTGGACAGTGAATAGAAGTTAACAGTAAAGACAGCACGTGTAAACTTAACTATCTGGGACAACGAATGTAGACTGAGATGGAAGGAGCAGAGTTTTGCTTTGTACAAGAATGGAGAGGCTTGGCAATGTTTATTTCCTCAAGGGTTAGGACCATTATACAATAAATTGGAGAGAGAGAAGAGAGATGTGGTGTTTGATTCAGCTAGGTTCAACATGAAAGGTAATGGGAATTAGGATGTAAGGGGAGGAATCGACCTTGAACAGTATTTTTTTCTGTTATAAGAAAAGTGGGGAAAAAGGATAAATGTAGATTGAAGTAAATTAGTCAGTGGAGGTTCAAAGAGAGAGGAAGCTATGCCTGATGAAGGTGAAGTCATCAGTAGACTGAGGAGGATGGAGGTAAGTAGTGTGTTTGAGAAAAATCAAGATGAATGGAGCTAACCAAAACAAAAAGTAAAAGGTTCAGTTAATTGCAACTGGCCGAATGTCACTGATCCCTGAGATGGAAAGAGTTCTTCCAGCAGTGCTCGGCTCCTCTGCCCTGACTTAAAAGGATGATTACACAGTTGATCCAAGGTCCGGGTTTTGTAGAGCAAGCACTGTGAAGGGAAAAAAGTGCTGAGACTAATTTGGTGGATAGCAGGTTGAACTGCTTTTAGGTTAAATTGTAGAGATTTTCTTTATGGAGATGAAGCTGGTGTGAAACTTTTTCTTGAGACCAAACACATGCTAAATAAAAGCATAGAATTTAAATCTCTACAATCAGGGCTGTAAACCCCTATGGTCCTGAAACCTTAATCCCAAGCTTGAAACTGTTGCCCAGTTGGACCACTGGCTTTCTTAAGTTATAGGTTGCTGACTAGCTATTGGAAGGAAACGGAAGGATGTTGGCCAGAAATTTGATTCCTGAGTTATCCACAGTCACTGTGACTCTGTTTTATGTTGGATCCACTTTGCAGATTCATTAGAGACTCTGCAAGCAGAGTTTATACCTAACCAATCATGTACTCCAGGCAAAAAAACATTTCTTTCACTGTTTTCCAGAGTAACTAATTGTTTAAGAACTGTTCTGACTGGTGGTTCTTTCTAGTTGAAATAGCCTGCTCACAGTCCAATGAACTTGGGCATTATGCCAAAGGCATTCATACCAAGGCTGTTGTTTAGAGGCAACTCTTAGATGCAATTTGCAGGGCTAGGAGGTGCCAGAACTTCAACAAAAAGCCAAGTTGTTCTCTAGAACAGTGGGAAAAAGAGGCAAAGTATTGCTTTGACACTGTAACTCCAATATTTGGAAGCACACACAGGAAATGGAAATATGCCAGTTAAATTATAAAAGCCTTGATACATTTCATTTTATAAGGAGGTGCTCCTGTGGGAAAAGTTATCAGAGTGGAGTCAGGAAATCTGGGTCCTAGTCTAAGCAAATTACATCAGAGATCTGGGCCCCAATGTCTTCACCTGTAAAACAAGAACACAGTACCACTGGCAGGACAAGGGGAGTCAAAAGAGTTGCAAGCTAAATTCTGACTCCCTTTTTCGCTTTATATTCTAGGGATTCCTACTGAGGATTTGTTTAATGAGTAGATTCTAATGCTAAAATAAGTTTAAAGACTTCTCTAGTTAGAAGATGCTTTCCAAGGTCCTTTGTATTCTTAAATTCTAATTCTCTAAATGAGAATAACCAGTAGAATTACATTTAATTCTCATGAGTCTAATAGTTTTTATTATTGACATGCAGCACACTTTTATGACTTTGCACAATATTTGATTTTGGAAACTGCTTCATGTCTACTCCATGAATCAGGATTTCTTAGCATGAGTCCGTGGATGGTTTTCTGGGAGTCACTGAAATCCTAAGCACACACACAAAATTCTGTGGATACAGGCATTCAGAAAGAGAGTCCAGAACTTGCATCAGGTTCTCACAGGTAAATGAAAGCAGGAGGAGCACAAGCCACCTTCCACTTGATGGGAGACCAAAAAGTCCAGATCTCAAGCTGACACAGAGCGAGAGGAATTCAAATAGTTCTTAGTTGCTCTACAATGAAAATACCTCCAAAACCCCTCATACAACTACATCCCCTTTCCAAGATTACATGGCCAATGTGTTTTCATAATACTGTGTGGGGTGGGAGTTGGGGACGATGGGGGAGAAAGGAGGCTGTCAACAGGATCCTTGGTGATGTTTCAACATTCCTCCTTAATTTTTCATTTTCTGATATTTGAAAGAAGCCAGGGTGAAATTCTTTGGCTCTCCATGCTGGACCTCCACAACTCTGGCATGTTTTTTCTAGATAGAAGGAAGCATATATTCTTCACTCTTTTGATCTGTAGCCTTATTAACCTGGAGCTCTAGATGGTTCACAGGCCTTAAGGTAAGGTGTTTTTTTTTTTAAGGTAATATTTAAGTAATTAGGAAGAATAAGAATAAAGGAAAACATAAATGGCCATTCAATAGCATCTTGCCTTGAAGGGATCAGTGACTGGGAAAGACTTGACTTCTTCTGAGTGCATTTTCAATTCTATTTTGTCATGAATATTTATGTGATCATTAACATTATATTCAACAGCAGATATTTCCATGGTGTTTTAAGTCCTGGTTCAGAGAGGATAATCTGGAGGGTGGGTGGGAATGGAGCGCATCTGAGGCAGTAGGCAGGGAACGGGAATAGTGATGAGGCTGTCAGGGAACATCAAGGCTCAGAGAGAAGCCTCCAGACACAATGAACCAAGCAAGGGATTACACACACTCCCTGACACCCAGAGCAGGGCAAAGCTAGGTCTCTGGGATGGTGTGCACATGACCCACTTGCGTGGGAAAACAAAGCTTCTTTCATGAACTGTATGCTACCTCAGACGCTGTGCACCAAGTAGAAAAACAATGGGGCATGAAAAGCAGGACAGACAAAACACAGTACCACCACCTGAACTGAAAGCTGATTTGAGATACCAGAAGAATGCTCAGAATTTAACCCTTTCGCTCTTATTTCATTTCAGATGCTGCACAACAAACACGTCATGGTCCGAGTGGGAGGAGGATGGGAAACTTTTGCAGGGTATTTGTTGAAACACGACCCCTGCCGGATGCTGCAGATCTCCCGTGTGGATGGCAAAACATCCCCCATCCAGAGCAAATCTCCAACTCTTAAGGACATGAATCCAGATAATTACCTGGTGGTCTCTGCCAATTATAAGGCTAAGAAGGAGATTAAATGAAACTAGCCGGTCACTACAAGGGGACTCTCATAATGGCCTGTATCCACTTCTCCAGTGTAGTCAGTTTAGTCCACATGTTCTGAGAATTACTTTGGAAAAAACGGAACGGACAGAAACATGTCATCCAATTGAAAAATGCTCAAAGAGTAGCACTATTTATTTTAATGCTTCAGTAGAAAATGACCTATTAAAAGAAATTCTAAACTCAAATTTAAAGTAGACAAATGGTAGATCAATTATTTCTCAGTATGTGAACACAGTATGTAGAACACAGTATTGGAAATACAATTCTAGAAAGAGATGAGAACTGTTATTAGGAGAAAATATTTAGGATTTACAGATAAGTCAACAGGAAGTGCCTGCTTTGTGTCTACAGAAAGCACCCCAGACATTTTTATAATTTCAGGATTTTTAAGCTAATTTTTAAAAAGTGACAATTAGTGTGATAATGTGCTACTATAAATACCCAACTGCACTACAGAGTGTTCACAACAGTAATACTGTACTGGAAACGCCACTTCAAAAAGTTTACATTCACTTGGAAATTGCCTTAAAGTTTATCCTTTATCAGTGACCAAATATCTGGGGTACTTCTGAAAGTTTTCAGTACACCCCTTAGATAATCACTTATGAACTGTGTCACACAGCTGTGAGACTGCCTTAGTGTAATTCACATACATAAGCTAACATACATTATATTTTGACAGAGTAAATTGTACAGTCAAATGTCCATTGACTTCATGTTAAAGCATTTTCTTATTGAAATATATCTTTAGTTAATCCTACTTTGCTATGCTGTCTAGTAAATAAAGTCACTGTAGCTAATGGCGTTACAGACATATATATCCTTGTATACCTAGGACAGGGCTGTTTTGTACTTAAACAGCAAAATATTGTCCTCTCTGATTCAAGAATTAAAAAGATACTTAAAAAATTTTTGTCTTTATAACAATGCTTCATTCTGGAATAAAAATAATCTTCAAATGGCAACTTTCCTTGAGAGTTCTAGGAAGAGTCAAACTATGGTTACTTGGTATTTCTTTACTTTGGGCAGCTGAGTGGTGGTGGTGTTTTTTCTTCTTAGGGGAAAATCTAGATTTTATCATAGGTAGTCCCTTAAGTGGCACCATGCATATAAAAAGTATAGACAGAGTTAATTTGTCACTTCCTGATTTTTTGAACAACAACAAAATTCACTTTTCTTGCTCAGGAGGAAATATCTCAGAACACTGCATGACCAATTTAGTCAAAGCATATGCAACCTGCTAACTGGGAAGTTTTTAAACAACAGGGATGGTATAGTTTGGTGGTACTAGAAGTGGTGATACTCATCCAGGAAAAGAAATAAAATCACCTTAAAACAGTGAATAACTATCTTTTAAGTGTATACATTGAATGATTATATTTTTTATTACTAAACTAACACTGAATTTGTCTGTATAGTAATTGGCAATAACATTTTCATCAAAACTTTATCCTGTGCTTAATTTTTCCCATAAACATATTTATATCTTTAATAATTAATCTCATTAACTTGATTCAAAAATAAGTTTAGGTTAACAGAAATACTATTAACCTTTTCATCTACTTTATTAGTTTTCTACTGCTGATGTAGAAAATTACCAGAAACTTAGTGTTTAAACAACACAGATTCATTGTGTTACAGTTCTGTAGGTCAGGAGTTTCAGGTGGTCTTGAGGCAGGCTAGAATAGGGAGCAGAGGCACTCAGGCTCTCAGGGTTCAAAACCAAAAGTACGAAACAATAGGATGCTTGCTGATGAGGGGACATATTAAACCAAGTCTTGTGGTCTGCCTACCAGGTTAGTTTCCTCTTAAGAGGCAACATTTTTCCCCCCTTACCAGGTATGTGCAACCCAAGGCAGATCACACCTACCTCCGCATTCATAAATATTCACCCCATAGTTAATCAGACCCTTTTCAAAAATCCAAACCTGTACACTCCAGTGGTGCTCACCACTCGAGCCTGCCCATACTGTCAAGTGCGGACTTTTGCTTTAAGAAGCTGTTTGCATCTGCTCAATCGGCTCACGAATTCTTTCTGATCAAAGTCAAGAGCCCTCTCCAGGGTTGAGGTCTCACCTACTGTGCAGGGAGACCTTCCCAGAGTGGATTTCCCTACAACAGTCTCACTGGGCTAAAATCAGTCATGTCGGTAGGGCTGTCTAACAGAGCAGAGTCTAAGAGAGAATGTTTCTTTGCCTTTTCCACCTTCTAGATGCTGCCTGATTTTCTTGGCCCATGTCCCCTTCCTCTGTCTTCAAAGCCAGCAGTCAAGTACCTCAGTGATGCTTTCTTTATACCTCTTTGCCTGACCACAAGACAGGGAAAGCTCTCTGCTTTTAAGGTTCCATGTGATTAGATTTACTTTGGGCAGCCTAGATAATCTAATCTCCCCACTTTAAGGTAATTAACTGAATCACATCTTCAAAATACTATTTGCCACATAATGTAACATATTCCCAGGTTCCAGGGATTGGTGTGTGAACATCTTTGGAGGAGGCATTATTCTTTCTGCCTATACCACACCTATGATGATCTTTTAAGTGTTGCTAATGTTACAATTGATCACCATTGACATTAGGAGCTAGCTGCTAGCTGAATGGCATGAAGCAAGGTTATGGAAAAATGAGACCATTCTTAGAAGAAAATGATCAAATGTAGATGGCTTACTCATTGACTCCTTATTGAAAATTACTATTTCCTTTTTTTCAAAATTAGATTGGCTATTATAAATCTGTATTTCCATATAAATTTTAGGATCATTCTGTGAATTTCTTAGCCAAAGCTTGATGGAATTTTGCATTGAATTTATCAATTTCAGAACACAATCTTGACGTATTGAGCCTTCTAATCCATGAACATGTGATGTCTCACCATTGGGATCTTTTTTTTCCTTTCAGCAGTTTTGTAGTTTTAGTTCAGATGTTTTATTTTTTCTAGTATTTTATTCTATGTGATGACACGACTGAAATTTTCTTAATTTTCAGACTGCTCATTACTTGCGTATTGTAATTGACTTTTTCATATACTGATTTGTCTGCAATCTTAGTAAACTCATTAATTCTACAAATTTTTATGTACTTAGAATTTTCAACAGATGAGATGCTTGGTATTTTTTAAACCTTTTGTAAGTATGTCTGTTACTTATAACCTATCTAAGAAATGCAGAATGAGAAAAGGGCACTGTAGAAGTTAGAGTAAGGAGTTTCTCCTTGACTTCTGACTTATGTGACAAAATAGATTTCAGAGAAATAACATAGAGCCAGTTTGTGTGGAAAACTATTTCCATTTGAGATAAGTTTGAAATATTTGCAAAAAATAGCTCAACCTTGTTTTTAACTCAGAACTCAAAGTCAAGTATGGTGCCATAAAAATAGACAATGCAATTCAGGGTATAATAAAAGTATCATATCCGGGTCAAGTAATTTATGAAAATTCAGTTCTTTTTCCATAATGATCAAACTTAGAGGCAATGTTTGTAAGAAACATACATGGAGGAGGGAGAACAGGATAATAAAAAGCTGTAAGAGAAATTTGAAGTGTTTGAGTTGTTTGGACACAAACTTCTGTATCAAACCAAAATTTCTCCAAATCTGCTATATACACAAATGCTTTGTGTCCGTGCCTTTTAAGAAAATCAAAGAAAATGACCATAGTACATTTGAATCAACTTAAATCACATATAGCTGTCATGGGAACTTTGAGATGCTTGTTTGGAAATGTTAAAGGAATACACATTAAATGTCAACACATATAGGCATGCATATCTCCCTACTACTCACCTATTTATGCAGATATAATTCAAATCTAAAACTGATGAGTTACTGTTTTCTAAGGGGTAGCAGAATTCTTATCAAGTTGATTGTTGAAGGAGAAAAGGAAAATTCAAAGCTTATGTCAATTCTCCTGGGATACCAAGGATGATAGCTAGAACCTTTATTATGATGGTGTTTCTCTCAGAAAACTGGAGACTAATATCATTTCTCCTTTAGAGTATAGGAAAAGAAAAATGCTTACTTATAAATTTAAGGGTTGTATGCACACACCAAAGAGCCTTTAGCTCTGTTCCTGTTAATCCAAAATTGATGAAAACATCCAGAGGTTTTCCTAACCACTAATCTAAATTCTAATTATTTAAGATACAGTGAAGATAAAATTTCGTTAAACAGAGACAGTCAAAGTCAATTGTTACATAGAAAAAAATGTGTATTTATTATCCCTATAAGGCAATACAGAATCTATACCAAACCACATGTGGGATTATTACATGCCAAATACAATCAGAATATATAGATGTTTTTAAAAACATGCAGCATGTTAACAAAGGGGCTGTGTAATAATATACAACTTTCTGTTACCAGTCGTATTAAGTCTGATGATTAGAATGAAGAAGCACTGAGTTAAGCATTATACATCTCAACATGATAGTTACATGTACACGTTTTACTGTTTCAGTTATATTTTAGTAATTTGGTTTGGGGGCTTTGGTAACATATTAAACATCATAATGTTTTCCTATTTAAAATATGAAGTATTGGAAATTGGCTCCAACGTTTCATCAGGAATTGATTTGTAACTTTATGACACTGCTGCCTGGATATATCCATATTAATCTATAAATATAGGTATCTATAAATTTTGATATTTAGCTCTATTTAGTAGTCTCTTACTGGTTTCTTATTTCCCTAGTTGCCCCTTTTCTTCCCCTTTCTAGTATTATTCTTAACATTTGAGCATCACCCCTTAGCCCTGCAACCCTTGTGATTTTGGGGAAAATTGATCACAGCCATGTAGGTAAGTTATGGTAGACTGGAGCAGCATATCCTACTGTTCCCAAAAGGCAATACTCCAGCTTATCATTCATGGTTCATTAGTAACTTAGCATGGTATTTGGATATGAATTGCTATTAGAAATTGGACATTATCCTCTGGATGTAATCCTTTGCTTATAGCAACCCAAGTTGTAATTTAAGATGTGGTACAGATAAAACTCTTCTACGTTAAAACATAAGGATTTACACAGTTCAAGGATGGTATGCTCTGGTTCTATATCCACTCAACTATTAATGATCCTTTTTTCCTTTCTGCCTTGGAAAAATTAATCATGTTCATTATGTCAAAAATTTTACTTTTAAAATACAGTTCAATGACTTCACTATCCTTTATAAACAAAATACCACATACTTTCAAAAGGATGAAAAAAATTGACCCTAATTCTACGTCTTGCCTGGATATTCACAGAATAGTTCATGCCATAATAGAAAAAAGTAATTTTCCAACGAGTAGTCAAGAGACCTATATTATAGTTCAAACTCTTTAAAACTAATATATACAATATATTGCAATATAACACAAGTCTTATGGGAGGGATAGGCAAGAGAGTGGCTCAGATTCGCTTCTGTTAAATAAATAAGCTGGTCTATTTAACTTACAGTCCCTAATGGCACTTAATATCTGCACATTCTCATTTGGGGCTCAGATTGTGGCCTTGTCATTTTAAAGAATTAGCAACCAAATTAAAATATAACAGCAATTCTTCTATTTTAACTTATATACTAAAAAACAAAAAAAACCCCTCAAAAACCAAAAATGCTATAAAACTCATGTTACCAATGAACAAAAATATAGTTTATGACTATGCATCATATAGAATTACCTAAATAATATGTTTATACCTTTTTAAATATAGTACCTGCATGTTTTTCTTTCATATATTTATACTTGCCTTGGTAATTTCCATCTGTATAAATCTTCTGGTATTCTTTAAAAAATACAGAAGAAAATACCTATGAAATTTGGACAAATTACCTTCAAAATAACTCTCCAGATTCTTAGTTTAACTAGTTACTATGAAGATCTTTAACAGAGCCAAATCTGATATTGTACAATAGAACATCACTGCCCTCTGATGGTACTACTAATATATAATTTTAAATTCAGCAAGCAAAAATAAACTTTATTGTAAAACACAAAGTTAATTTTATAAGCTACAGAAATAGAAAATAAATTAGGAGAAATTCAACATTTTCTAAATATTCATTACTAAGTTATAAAAATTTACAGTGTTCCTTCACATAAGCCCTTCAAGTTATTTTTCAATATTTTCCCTGATGATCAGTTTAAAGGCACTAAGTCCATAAGTTTAGGCAAGTCTTCATATATAATGAAATAAAGAGCTAAAAGGCTAAGCAGCAAACTATAAATAGCTAGATCATTTTATAAAGTAGGGAAAATACAACTGCAAACTTTATTACTTGAGATATATACAGAATTTTTACATGCAATGTAAATAGACACACACACACACATACATATATATGTATTCACTATTTAGGTCCATGTTTAACTGCTAAAAAATGACAAAGCACCCACTACCAACAGAAGAGCAAATTAGAATAGCATTTAATGAAAGGTCTGGCCATTTTCTAAGTTTGAATATCAAAAGCATTTTCAACATTTCAATACTGAAAAAGCACTACATGTAAGGGCACTAAAATTACAAAGTCTGAATCATCATTTATTCAAAGAGAAGAAGTTATATTGAGGACGTCCACTTGATTGCAGATATTAGTTATTGGCAGTAGACTCTTCCATTCCTGTTATACTTTATGAAACTGTCCACTTTAGAAAAGATAAAAATATACAGAGAAAAGTAAATTTTATTTAAAGTCATGTAGCAATATTCTAGTGAACAAACAGGTAAAGAGAGGACTATGGGCTATACAAATATAAAATTACTTGCAGCAACAATCAGTAAAATTTTACATTATAGTCAGAAGTCTGAAATAAGATACATGATGGCTCAAAATCACAAAGAAGTAAAACAAAGTATCTGGGCAGATTAATGGGTAGCTAGATCCCAAATATCTAGTGGTTAGTAAAGGAAAAACAAAAAACAAAACAGAACAATGAAACTATGAAATAAAAATAAAGGAATTCTTGTTTGAGACAGGGAGCCAGAAAAGGTAGAAAGTATTAAACTAATGGATTGGCAAAATCTTTCCCTTGCTTGACTTGAGAAACTCCTCCATTTGTTGTTCTGTTTAATCAAGTCTATTAAATCTACAATAAGTTCTGGAAGAGCCACTGGGATAGTACCAGAGTTATTTTGCCAGTCTCTTGAGTAGTATTTTCCAAGTATATCCAGGAATATTACTGGATGTTATATGTTTAAAAATGTGTATTTAAATAAATTTTGAAAATTAAGGGTTAATCTAGTAAACTTGCTTTTATTTACTTTAGGATTCTTAGAACTTGAATACCATGCCTTTTTTAATCTTCAAGAAAAGGGTTCAACATACAACAAACAATTTAGTATACAATTTAGGATTTTTAAGTTTTTACCATGGGACTCTATTTTCCACAGTCTCTCTCTCAGGACAAGTATTAAAAACACTAGAGCAGTGATTCTCAATCTGGTCTGACATTTAGATCACCTTGAGGAGCTCAAAAAGTCCAGACAGCTGAAGCCCCACTCTCAGAGATTCTGACTGGTATGAAGTGGTATCCAAGGGTCAGCCTTTTTAGAAAGCTCCTCATGAGACTCTTAACATGCAGCCAGGGCTGAGAGCCACAGCACTAGACGTCTGCCCCTTCTTCTGTACTGATGTTAGTGAGTGGTCTGATGCCATCACCACAGTGACTTCTTAAAATTAGCCTGCCTCTCCAAAAGACAGTGAGCACTACCAATACAATTAGCCTGGCAAGAGAAGAGCCAGTCAGGGGATGAATATGTAAAAAGCATGAAGACAGGGAAAGGACAGGATTTCTTCATACTAAGGGTCTGGTTAGGAAGAATCTAGCTATATATACTACAGGACACTCCAGGTCAGCCTGTAGAACAGGCCTGACAGCAGCCCTTCAAGAACTCTAGACCGAGGTAGTGGAAGATTAAAGTATTTCTGCCTTGTATTTGCCCATCTGTTATCCCTAATCCTTCAACATTTTATTTTGAACTTCACTGCATGCGCTTGATGAGATACACAGGTGGTCAAGGGGAAGGATCACATTCCTTAAAGAAACTGTGTTAGTTGTAGAAGCGATTAGGAATATTCCAGGGGAAAATGACAGTGGGCAACCATAGTGGTTTATGAGACTGGCTTCTAAATTCCCTGTCCCACAAGTTAGTTAGTTAGTTTTATATATATATACACTTTTGAAACCAAACACCAAACTGAATTGAAAAGACAGTGAATCAGATGAACAATGGCTCATAAATCACTGATAAGTTAAATATAAATAAGTGAAATTCAGGACGTTGTCCTTTTTACAAATACACTTACTTGAGAGACCTATTTCCTTTAAAAATGAACCAAAGGATAAAATCTTAATATCTGAACTATTATTTCCCTGAGCTTTAACATGTAAAATAAAACCTTTACAGTCCTGTAGACTATAAAGATGCTCAAGTCAGGAAACTTAGCTTGTCCATCATTATTTTGCTAGTGTCAAAAGCTGTAATTGCTATATTGAGAGGTGCAGTAGGTCACACACACTCCTGTACATCCTATTGTCCAAACTAACATTCAGATAACTATGATGATGAGTGACAGTGGAAAGTTCAAAAATCTCAAATCATTTGGAGCAAAAATGTAGGTTATAAAGAAAGAATTTGTAGTGTAACCCAGTTAGTAAGATTGATAAATAAATGGAGATTAGAAACACTGTCAAATTGGCAGCAAATTTGGGTGATTTTTTGTATTTTTTATTGCTTAAGTTTTTGACACATTTAAGATTAGTATTAATTATGTAAGTATAAAGATATAGTGTTAAGATAATCATGAAAAATCTATTCTCATTTGGGGAAAAAGAAAGCAGATCTATTCCAGTGAATAATGGAATGTCCAAATAAACTGACACTTCTTCCAATCTACATTATTCATGCTTTTTAATTAATTCGAATTTCCTGATAATCCACTTCAAGAGGAAATTCCTGAATAGACTGCTATTTAGGGTTTTAAAAATTCCAGGTAAATTAAAACTTACGTAAATTTTAATACTTACTCTCAGTCCACCTTCTGGTGGGGCTCCAGATGTAGCAATTTGTTTTTCTATTTTTTCTTTTTTCTTTCTCTTTTCTTCCACAGACCGAACATCCAAAATGCCCCGAGATGCAGCCTTTAAGAAATTTGTTAAGGGGTACAGAAAAACAAAATTCAGTTTCTGGTGTCCAGGGTGCTTTTGTTTTTTTCCTTTTTAGGTTTTTCCTTGGAGCTGGGGAGTTGGTCTATTTTTGGTAACAAAGAATTACACTATTTCTACAACAGCTTTACATAAAACGTAAAAGATATTATCATTTCCTTATTAGGTGTTTCCCCCCTAAACTTACTTCACATCTGTCATTGTTTAATGAAGCAGTCGTTTTATCCCAAGGAACAATGTTAGTAAAGGGGTGTCTCACATTTCAGAAGACCTCTGTATAGTAATTTTCATAAATTAAATGACATCAATGCATTAATATAATTCATAAAAACAAATCATTTTGAAAAATAACTATCTTTAAAGATAAATTTATAGGATATCAGAAAACATTTTCATTAGAAAAGACTACTAGTAATAGACAACCGTTGAAAAGAAAGTACAACTTATTTATGTAGGTAAAATTTTATTTCCACTCTCACCTCCTTCTGTCTTCTCTCTGCAGCCTCTGCAAGCTTTGCTCTTTTCTCTTCCTAAAAAAGTGTGTAAAATATATGTTTTAAAATAAACCAGATATTATCATAGATAATTTATACACCTGTATCTTGTAGGTAATGTAACAGTTTACGAAAGTATTTAATACTGGCCCAAAATGTCCCACTAAGGCTGCCACTGTTTACAACATTTATAAAATATTTAACTTTCTGAATTTCATTCTCCTAATCAATATGTCTTCAAATAGGCACATAAGACATATAAATATATATCATATATATTATGTCATAAATATATGTGTGTGTTTGTATGTGTATATATACATTCAGGTTGGCCTATAAAATCTGTTGCTGGCTTTTTTTTTTAAAGGGTTTACAAGCTAGTCAGGGCAATTAATAAAGAGAATGACATCTAATAACACAAGGAGGTTAAATACATGGTTTTGTACTGCCTGTTAAAAAGGAGTTTGAAGTAAGCTGGTACTTTCAGAAAAGTTCATGAATGAAGTGGGCTAATCTCATTGTGCAGGACAGGAAGGACTGGAGGAAATTTATGGGAGGCACTGTTACATGTTGGCAAACAGTGAACATTAATTTTCTACATGACATATTACTATTATAAATAATATAAATATGTAGGACAGTAGTAGCATTCTCTTGGACGTTGTGTTAATAATTCCTTCTTTTCCACACCACAATACATATATTCATTCATCATTGGACAAATGTTGAGCAGCTATTATGCCTCAGGAACTTTTCTAGGGTTTGAAGATACAGAAGTGAAAAAAAAATATTTCCACCCATATGGAACTTATAATCAAGTAATAATTTGGGAAAATACAGAATATGGTGCACAACAAACGAAAAGGATGGGTGGGTAGTATAGCAGGGGATCTATTTAGGGTGGTCAAGAAAAGTCTCAAAGATAAAGTGACACTCAAGCAGTAAGCCATGTGGTTATCTGGGGGGATGGTGGTTGGGCTTAACAAATGCTGGCAGATTTGTATGTTATCTACAGCCAAATAAACAAAATGAACATTTAAACGTAACAGGATATGGACAAGTAAACCTTCCCATACCAACTTCCAGATCATTTTAGTACCTACAATCAAGTGGCTGAAGAGTTAACGTACTTCCCTATACAGCTCATTTCCTTTAACGACGTTTTAGCTAGATAGAAGAGAGGAATTTAGGTTTTCTGTTATCAAGTCCCTGTAAGGTCTATTAACATTAAAAACAAAAAGCTACAGAAAGTATAAATGTACTATACCACAAAACGCCTACTTAAGTCTTAATTTCAGATATACAATTTCTAGTATAAACATGTTCCAAATTTCGCATGGGACAATTCTATTTTTAAAATGTATTCTTTGTAAATGAAAATTGAAATTTAACTGCGTGCTCTGTTACTAAGGGTACCAACGTTACAAACTATACGCTCTGTTTTACATAAAATACTTTTTTTAAAAAGGCAAAGACTTGAGGTAAATACTAAAGGGAAATCATTGATTAATACAATATCCAACAAAGCGAAGAGTATTAGGGACTTTTTTGAGCACCTTCTTTAAACAGCTGGTACAGACACAGGAAAATGCTCATCTCTTGAACTTTATAAACAACTGGGTTCACAGGAATTTCTGCACCCTCGCTCCATCTACGCATCGTCAAGATTGGCCCACACACCGCACCGTCTGCGCACGCCTGCGTCCTACGAACTCCCAGTTTGCCCAAGTCAAAGAAAGCTAAAAAGACCCTGGAGCCACCTTCGGACCCTTTCTTTTGTAACAGAAGCGGAGAAACCGACACAGAGGCGGCGGCTTAGGTCCCGCTGGCAAGACCCTAAGGTCCCACACGACTTCGCCACCCGAGTCCCCACCGGTGGGCTCCGTGTCCCGCACTACAGCGTCCGACCGCCCGCGGGGCCCGTCCGCGGGGCCTCCGGAGAACAGGTGCGCGCGGCGCGGGAGGGGGGTCACGGGGACCGAGGACGCAGCCTTACTCACCAGGTCCGGCGAGGGTGGGGCGGACTCCCCCGGACAGGGAAAACACAGCCCCATCGAGATAGTCGCAGGGGGTCCCTTACGGGGCCCGCCCCAGACCGAGCGGGGTGACCTGAGTGGTCAGACCGGCGTCCAGGTCTGAGGCGCTCTCCCCGCCCCAACCCCGGCCGGCGGCTCGACTTCGCCCCGCCTCTCTGCGCCACGCAACGCCCCCCACGGCCCCGCCCCGCCCTCCTGCTGGAACGACGCGACTCCGCCCGCCAGAGCAATGCCCCACCCAATTCCAGAGGCTCCACCCCGCCCCGCCCCGCCCGGTGAGTGACAGGCGAACAGTGCCTAGGTGCCAGGAAACGTGTATGCTGTGCGCAGCGAGCAAAGGGTTGGAAAGCTTGGGTGTACCCTCCAAAGCCCTTCATGATTCCGTTGCCTGGCCATTTATAAATAAATGAGTGACACGACTCTGGATAATTTATACTACCTCTTGCGAGATAGGGAATTGCAAGTTGACCTCAGCCCCCGTTTCTGCCTTCTGAGTGACTGTCGGTACTACTCCAGTTGAGAAGGCAGAATATGAAATCCATCACTATATTTAAGAAACCAGCCTCGTGAACGCGGCTTTAGTTGGGATTCCCTTTGGTTACTAGTATTTTGGATTCATTAATCCCTCCAAGAATAGTAATTTTGATCTTCAGAAATGTTTTTAGTGCTTTTCAGATACTGGCAAATATTTCAAATGTTAATTGCTAAGTCAGCATCTACAGTTTAACTAGCAAGTCGGGTGGAACCTGAGATTCATTTCTAGTAAGCTCCCATGTAACCCTCGAGTTACTGGTCTCCACAAAGCTGCTTCCGTTTCCTTTCTTTCATTGTATTCTTGCTTGTTGGAAAAATCTTCAAACATTACAAAAGATATGATGGAAAGTGACAGTTAATTGTTAACATTTTAATGTATGTTCCTCCAGGCTAATTGATTTATTGATGTAATATTTACATGTAATGTCCTGCACCCATTTTACAGTTTGCTGAGTTTTAGCAAATGTTACATCCGTTTACTTGAAGATATAGAATATTTCCATCACCCGAAAAAGTCTCTTGGTCTCATTCCCAATTTGAATTAATTCTTCTAACTCCATCATCTCTTTTCATCTGTGTCTATTGACTTTCTTTCCCCTGACTGTTACAATTTTTTGCATCTTGTTATGCCTACTAATTTTGACTGGTCACTAGACGGTGGACATTGATAGACAAAAAGTAAACAAATCTGACCTTGTTAACTTTCCCTCTGTGCTCATGCAGCTTAGCATTCAGCAGACTCAATGCAAGCCATATGCAGATCTACTAAGTAATTTGAATAGTTCCTTACTTTTTGGAATTCTGCCCTACATCTTCTTTACGCTAGACTCCCTGAATTATTCTCTGTTTCTCAATTCAGGAAAACTGCTGTGTTCTGCTTGTGATCCTCTTCTCTGCATTAAAATCTGGACTGCTCCTCCAAGCAGTTTAAACATTTAAGGTTCACAGCCCTTTGTTTACTTTGCTTAATTTCTGAAAAGCATTGTTACTTAATATTTTCTCCTGTTTTCTAGTTGCTTACCATGGGAAAGTATATCTGGTACTTCCATTATGCCCTGAAGCAGAATCCCCTGTACTTCACTTTAACTTTATTTTGGAGATGGCGGATCAGTCACTGAATATAATGTTCCTATTAATTCAATAGTTGTAATTCTTTAACTTAGAAAATAATTGTGATAATTCCATTTATATGTTAAAAATTACTTATGTAATTAAGAATTTTTACAGGAACAGATATAATTCATTTCATACATGAAAGTAAATTTTAATTTGGTAATCAAATTTTACCTTAAATGAAAAATTTAATTGCCTTGTAGCTTATTTACAATGTCAACACATAACATAGGCTTTAGTTATATTGAAACTTCTTTCCTAGTGCCATTTAAAGATTTCAAACATTTTGTTTAAATATGTCACATAAATGAACAGCAGAGGAAATCTTTCCCCCATTATTAAAGTATAATTATAAATATTTAAATGTCATAAATCTATTTGTAAAAATTTAAAGATGAGTGTATCATTTTCAGAGGCCTGCTTATTTGTTATTATTTGTTGAAAAAGAAGTCTCAAATTTACCACAAAAAGAATATGGTAGGGCAATATGGTATTTAATCAAATTCCAGATGCTGTGGCTTGCATTTTTTGTTTACACTGTTTATTTTGCTGAGATGGCTGAGTATTGCCTTTATTTTTCAAATGAAGTCAGATCATGAAATGGCATTTGATATTAGAAATCTGCACATTTTGGTCTGGCATGATTTATTCCACACAGACTCCAGGTTTATGTCCACTAGAAGAGATTAAAATAGACAAAGAAAAAGAAATTCAGTTAAAAAATATAAAAAGAAAGTATATACAAACTCTAAATTATCTGGGAAAGGTTTCAGGGGAAGAAACCTTCCTTATACAAAAAGAATCATATAAGAGCTAGACATGCTATTCTGAATTAAAGCAAGGTCCCACTCAGAAAGAGGCCAGATTTGAAAAGCACTATTATCAAATAAATCACATCTGAGGATAAATGTGGTATAAAACGATTTTTCTGTTAGGCAACAAACACTACAAGCAGGGAGAATTTGTAGAAGCCAAAAATAACAGTTTGGAGAAAGGGTCAAAGTCATTTCTAGATATAATGGATGTGACAAGAGATCCACACGGATTTTCTTTTCCAAGTTTAAGGTCTTGATTGAGAAAGCATATTATATGAATCTGTAGTCTTTTTTAGGTCTTGAGAAAGCATATTATATGAATCTGTAGAGTCTTTTTTAGGTCTTCCACGCTACCAGCACTCAGGGAAAGGGGGCGATGTGATGAGTTACTGAAGATCTGAAAGGACCAGCCAGGGGACTCAAGGCGTAGCAGCGCAAGAGTGGTGCTGAGAGCACACCCTTCGTATTTATTGAGCAGGTACAAGTTAATAACAATAGAATTCTGTGTAGGGGACTTAATAGACAACCATTAACTAACTCTAAACTTAATCCTTGGCAGTCTCCAGTCTCCTGGGGCGCGACATCTTACATGGTATTGAAACAATAGCAAGCGCAATTAGGTCCCAGAAACTGTTTTGTTCTTATTTGTTCTGCTCTTGATCACTTAGCAGGAATTACAGGAAAAATAGTCAAGTCATATATGATTATACTTTTGATTTCTATACTTGATTTCTATATTAACCCCCAAGGTCTCTTAAATTTTAAGTCTTGAAATGACTCAAAATGAAGTGAGCAAATGGAAAGATAATATATTTCTGTATTGGCAGGAATTTAACCTTAAAATAATATTTCAGGATAATTTTAATATCCATGATTAAAATAATGCTATAATTAGGAGAGAACTTTTGTTATAGAGATTTTACACAGACAAAAATCAAAACAAAATTATTTTTTCAAGCTTCTTTTCACCACTGTTGTACCCTCACAAGGCATCCTCTGTTCTACTGGGCACAACCCATATATCAATAAAGTACTTAGAGGTATGAACTCAGGTCTTCATTTTCATCCCAAACCATTTAAATTGTACAAATACTTATTATATTTCTCCCTGAAGCCAAAGATCAATTTAAACAGAAAGAAGGTGAGAAAAGGGTATCAGTAAGGATGCTGCTTATAACAAAAGAATTTACAAAAAATAGAAGAAAGTGAAAGAATAATCTGGGAAGTTGAAAGCAGCATGATTCTGTGTGGTCTGGTTTTGCTGCTAGTCTTAAATTCATTTGCAACAAGATTAGTAGAAAATTCTAAGTAAACAGTTATGTTCATTTGTAACAACTTGATACGGCTCTGACGCTTTGACTGTATGTTATAAAATAATCAGTCCACAATGGTTTGGAAGTTAAACCAAACCAAATCAAACAAAATTGGTCCTTGACCACACTGGAGAGACACTGGAGAGCTTGAGCTTAACTAAGAGATCTTTTAAGTCTTGGCCAATATGTAGAAGAAACACTAGAATAGGGTTTTCCCTAGTACTTCCTAGCTATTATCACTCTGGTGAGTGGTGAGGACCCCTGAAGCATAGTGTATATTTTGGACCTTTGAGGCTCCTGATGTTTTTTCTTGGGAGAAACGTATATATTTCTCTTTTACCGGATATGAGAACTTTCATGACTGCTCTATACTGTCAAAAGAAAATAGCTGGATGTTCTGAAGTCAATTCCAGAATCTTTGTATTAAGGAGAATGAATACTGAATACCAGGTTGTGCTCAGGCTTTTCCTATATCGTACTTTTCATTTTTTATATTTTTATTTATTTGTGAGCCATTTCAGTTGTCTCTAAAAGCCCAAGTGAGTTGGTGGGATGACTGATATATAGAATAGTTCCAGAGACATTTCCATAAAAGACATCTGGCAGCTCAAGAAAGAAAAGGAAGCTTTTTAATTGAAAGCCCTCAATGGTTTGGTGTTATGGGGCAAGTCACAAAGAGAGGAAATTGATGGCTCAAAATATTTGAACTGGCAAAGGGAGAGAAAGATTAATCAAACTACCTGCGGGGAAATGATTTCAAGAATTAAAGGGCTTAAATGTGGTGGCAATTGCCATACCCTATAGAAAGGTGGCCTCAGGAATCACTGCTACCTTCTCCCCCGATATCTTACATTATTGCTTTATTAAGGAATAAGTGTGCAGATGTAAAATATGGTGTGTAGGTGTATTTCATGCATATAAGAGAGGCCATGATTATGGGAGTGGAATTACAAACACTGGCCCATCAGCAAAGGAGGAGCTTTGTAGATACTGAAGACAGTCCAATAACTACCTATAAAGTTGAGGTTGCTGGGTTTCTAGGCGGCAGTGCCTAAGCTCCCTTGACTATGCAAAAATGAAAGGAAAACAAAGCTAATAGGATGTAGTTCCTCTCATAATATGCATTTGCTCCAGCATTCAGGAAGTGGGGTGAGTTACAGGAGGAGGATCATGAGTCTGGAAAGGGAAGGAAGGTACTTTCTTCCACACTAACAACACTTCAGTTCTTTTCAGAGCAACAAGGAAGCAGTTCAGTTGTTTACTCCCCTAAGCATGCTTGCTGCTAGGTGGCCAGGCCTAAGTTTTGACCAAAGAAATAGTAAGTGGTGGTTTCCAGTCTGACCTATAGAGGACCTGGAAATCATCACATCTATCCTCACAACAAGAAAAAAGCTGAACAAACTAAGGTCAACAAGTCTTCTTAGCTCCTTCAGAGAACTGACATCACAGGGCAAACCACTGTGCTGAAAACTGGAAAGACAAACAATGCTGCTGAAGGCAGTCCTGGTAGGAACGCTTAAACCTTGGATGAATTGCTGAGACTCAGTAGAAACTAGCTTGAAAGTTAAAATCTCAGGGTAGGTGGTGACACCTTAGGGAGGCCTTCATATTTCCTTGAGTTTGACACCAGGTCTCACAGTGAAGGTCAAGATAAACCATCTTTTGCTTCTAGCCATGGGAGGGGAAAAGCAACCATTCTGAAATACAGCATCTCTCTCTTTTCTCCTTAAAAGGGCATGCCCTCAAAGGAAACTGGTTTAACAGAACTTAACCAACTTGGGTTTTATCAAACCCTAACTGACCTGGGGCAAGGAACTCTCCCAACTCTGGTCTGCTATAGTCTTCCTGTCTCACTTAAGGGGGAGGGTAGCTTAGAACTAGTTGGAAAAGTTACATCCCAAGGACACAGACTCACTAAAAGACTGAGACGTAACCATAGGACTATAGTATATTTCTCTTGCCTCACAACTTACCATCACATCAATAGGGCTCCTATATAACATTAGGGGAGTCCAATTTAGAGACCTGCAAACCTCAGAGCCTATTTAAGAAAGAATCTCTAGGAGAACCCAAGCACAAGAAGGGAAACAAAAGTAAGGGTGCAGAGTAAATTTTTACTTCTGATACCACAGCTACAGTAAACAGAAAACACAGCCTAAATCCTAGACAGATAATCATAAAACCTCACATTAAAGGTTTATCTATTCAGTTTCTATTACTCAATACATTATGTCTGGCTCTCAACCAAAAATTGTAATATGCTAAAAAACAAAAAACATTCTAAAGAGACAAAGCAAGCATCAGATCCAGACCAAACTAAAATGCAAAAAACAAAAGGACAAAAAAAGAAAAGGGAATATCCAAGAACTGTGGAATAATTAAAAAGTGTAAGAAATTTTTATCAATTAATAACTTTCCAAAAAAGAAAGCACCAGACCCAGATGGGTTCATCAGTGAATTCTAATAATGAAAAAGGAAATTATACTAGTTCTCTGAAAAATCCCTTGAAGAAAGTAGAAACAGAAGAAACACTTCCTAACTTATTCCATGGTATAAGTTTTACTCAAATACCCAAACCAAAGACATTATAAGAAAGGAAATCACAAATGTTCATCTGTGTAAGAAAGAGAAAATTGCTGGGGTGCAGCCAGCTTGAGTTGGGGGATTCTGTACCTTCTCCTAGGGAAGGCAGTGGCTGGTATTGGGAGGTGCTGCTGAGAAGCAATTTTGTTTTATGGGTACCAAGCCTGCATCACATTTCCTGCTCTAGGTGCTTCAAGTCTCCCTCTGTCTTTCTCCTCAAGGGGGAAAAATAAAAAGGAGAAGAAATGACAGACTATTATCTCTCAGGGCATAAATATGAAAATATTCAATGAAATGTTAGCAAATTGAATCCAACAATATATATAAAGAATTATACACCATGACCAAGTGGGATTTATCCCAGGTATGCAAGGCTGGTTCAACATCTGAAAAAAATTAATACAATCCATCACAATAGGCTAAAGAAGAAAAATCGTATGTTCATATCAATTTCTTGTCCTATACCTTTTTCTCTTGGAATGTGAACACAACATCTGATGTAGAAGACATTTTGAGACTATGAGAATGAAAACCATGTGAAAAGTTTGAAGAATCATAAAGACAGAAGAAACCTGGGAGTTTGGTGATTTTTAGAACCACTATATAAACCCTAGACTGCCTCTGTCAGGAGTTCTTGTTTGGAAAATAAATATACTATTTGGTTAAGTCCCTGCAGTTGAATTTCTCTAATTAAGAGCTAAAGTTAGCAATTCATAACTGACATAGTTCTTTAGTGTACTGTAAAATACTTTCTTTCAAAAAGAAAACTAACAGGAAATAATTATTAGAAATGTAACTTTTCCCAAATCTTTCTGATAGAAGGCAGAGAGAGGAGACAAGCATCATGATTAATTTTCCAAAAAAGCTAAGATATAAACAGGATATGAGGGATGCCATCTGAAGGCTAAGATTCCATTTTAAAAGCCAAGAAGTTAGGAAGTAATTTTCCAAACATATTCTTTAGCAAATAGACAATAACTCAGCCCACCGTCAGGGCAGGGCAGGCCGTCTTGATTGATATGTTCCCAGAGAGAAGTCACTATCCTGGGGAGGAGGAATCAGATCAATAAAACTCTTGTGTTGTTTATTTTGCAGAATTGGTCAAAGGACTGATAATAGAGTAGAGGAGACACGGTGTCTCTCACAGGAGATAAGCATCTTGAGACCATGTGACAGTTCTACACCCCTGGCCCTTTGTCACATTCCTGAAAAATCCTTAAAAGAGGGAACCCCCAGTGTTTCAGCGTGCCTATCCTTTCTGAGGTTGCCTGCACTCTTTTCTTTAAGTGTGTAATTTTAAATAAAGCTTTCTCACTGCTCAACTTAACTGTGTTTTGTCTCTCTGCAGTTTTCCAGTGGTAAGCGTCTTTGTTTCTTTGCTATTTCATTCTATTTCCAAGTCTCCACTTAGTCTCTGCTTTACTCCTGATAAGTAGGGAGGGGCTTCAAAGAACTCAGATTTGGGCCTGCAAGTTCCCGCTGTCTGGGTGACCTGGACAGAACTGCAGCTGCAGTAGCCTGCCTGAAAATCTCCCTTTTGGGGATGTTTCAGAATATGATCTCACTCCATCCCATGCTCCATGGCTCCCTGAATCCTGGGATGGTAAGGACTGGTCCCCATGCTGTGCATATCCAAGTGGACACAAGATGCCAGGTGACCCTGGCTTCAGGAGTTGGTGAGGGAGACTCCCCAATGCCAAGAAGTTCAGCAATATTCCGCTCCCTCCCTCTACAATTTTCTGCCCTCAACTGTCTGCAAGGCCACTGCCATTCATGACTATTCTAGTTCTAATGAATTCCTTCTTTACCTGCACTCTTCTGACCTGCTGGAGAATTTTTCTTATTCAGAGTCAAGAACCCTCCCCTGTCGAGGTTGAGGCTGCACCTGGTGTGCAGGGACAGATCTCCCAGATGCAGCTGCCCGACAACATTTTTATAATGAAATACCTTTATCCTGGAGATTGCCCAAATAGGCCAGGGCTTAGTACTAAGTTGAAAGAGGAATGGATGAGGAATATAGGGATTTTTACCCTGAAGAAAAGCCTGAAGATGAAGGGAGGAAACAGTCATCCTCAAATATCTGAAAGGACTTTCAAAAGGAAGGACCGTTGGATTTACGTCTGGCTACAAGAAATATAATTAATACCTCATGTTTAGGGATCATGGGAACAATATGATATTTTGTGTGGAAGAACTTTTAAATCCATGTCAAAGATATGCAAATATGGAATAAGCTGTGATTGATGTAGAGTCTTCTGTTATAAGTGTCCAAGCCTAGGCTGAATAACTATTTGGCAGGAGAATTTGTTATTTATTTTCCAAATAACGTAATCCAAAAGATTTAAGTGAATAACTGCACAGTCAGATTATATATGACAAAGCAAAAACTGGACTCCAGAATGTGGTTTCATAGATCATACTCTTTCCATGAAACAGCATCTCCCGGAGACAACTGCAAAGGAGATTTCAATAATAAATGAGAAATTTATTAGATGAGTTTTAAGTTACCTTTCCAAACATTTACACATTTCTCAAAGGAAAGGACAAAAGTAAAATTGAGTACTATGTAAATTAAAAATGAGGATGTCTTTCACATTTAAGGATCTGTTAATTTCAGTGAAGTCTCTATACTTACTAGAGTCCTGGTTCTGGGACAGGAATGGGCCTTGCAAACCGTTTACTAAATTTCACCTTCTACTTCCTTAGGTTTTGCATATCCTGGATACGTTTAACTGTGGACTTTTGGAAAATTAAAAGGAAGGAAAATAAATCATACTTTTATAACATAAAAAGTTAACATGCTGATTCTATTTTTGGTTTGTGTCAATAAAAAAAGATGAACACAATCGATGCATATGGTTTACATCACCACTTAGAAACAGGAAAAACCTTTTTTTCAAATGTGTGGTCATAAGATGAAGAAAACACATTGGAATATCAGTAGAGTCTTCAAATGAGACTACTTACTCTTGAGTCCCACTTCACCAACTGTGCATATTTAGACAGATCCAAGACTCATGGATATACATATTTGCTTTTATTAAATACAATGTCCATTAAAGACACCAATGAGATTTTCTTTACAGAAGTAAGAAAACAAAAGCCATTCACATTTTTTAGTTTTTCTTAAATGCTGCATGTTGCACAGAGATTTTTTTTATGTCCCTATTGTATGGCATTATACATAGCAGAGATCTAGGGGAACAAACTAGAATGCCTTGAAGATAATACAGTATTAGGGTGGAGAAGATATGAATAACAGAAACTTTTATGCACTCCCAGTGGGAGGGCAATTGGTGCAATTGCTTTGAAAGCAATGTGGCATTACTTTATAACAATGAAAAATTTGCTTTCTTTATGATCCATTCTACTCCTGCCTAAATAGTCAACTGAAACTCTTGTTATTGGGCAAAAAAAGCATGTATTAGAATGTTCACAATAGCAATGTTCATTACAGAAAAATGCAAACAACCCAACGCCCATCAACAGGAGAATGGATTAATGAACTAGGATATGTTCCACAATGAAATATTGAACAGCAGTGAAAATAAAGGAACTATAATTACATACAACAATGTGGATGAATCTTAGGAAACAATGCTGAGAAGACAGAATAAATCATACACTAAATTTTGTGTGATCATATGTTTATAAAATTCAAAACCAAGCAAAACCAAACAATATACCTTTAGAGGTACATATGTGACAACCTATTAAAGGAAAAGATGAGATTGCTAAAAACAAAATCCAAGATAGTGGTTACCTCTAGGAGAGATGCTGGGAAGTAGAACAGGAAAGCTGCCCCTAGATTAGTTTTAAGGATACTTAGAATGTTTTCTTAAATTGAGGTGTATTTTATTAATCTGCTTTACAAATGACATGGGCTGCATATAGTCTTGTATATTATAAAATGTTACATTAAAAAATGACAATATAAGTCTTGTAGGCTTTCCAAGACTAATACCAACAGTGGTCACAAGATCCCAAAGTTCCAAGAAAGATAACGCAGAATTGTCTAACTGATTACATGACGGTCAGATTAGAGCCCACCGTATGTAAAAGAACAAGAAAGCCACAATTTTGAAATAATCAGAGTTATTGATTTAAATATTACCTGCCTTTCAGTGACCTCTGAAGGACCGTGCCGCCTTGGTCCTTCCTACATCATTTGTAAAATTGAAAAGTCATGAGCAAACAGAAAATATAGTTATTATAATAGGGAGACTATGCTGCTGTTTTTTTTAAATTAATGTAATATTTTCATATTATCTCAACCTCAAGAGGCAGGACCAGAATAAGAGCATCAAGGTAAAAATCGGGTAGAGGATGGAGACGGTATTACAAGAAAAAGAACCAGGTACGAACCACGGTACAGGGAATATGTAGAGAACTGAGGGTTTTTTTTTTTTCTGTCAGGAACAACAATCGAAAAACTCCTGTCTCTGCTGATATGTGACTTCAGTGGTGCCGGCTATGCTTCACTTACAGGCCTGGTCCTTAATCTGGCTTCTGAAACCTGGGAAAGCTGGGGTGATTGAGGAACCCCAGAAGGTGCTATGGTTTTCTGGGGCACAGGGAACTCGGTGGTTGGTTTATGGGGTTTCCACTCCTTCCCCTAATTTCTAAACTGTACCTTAATTACTCACCCCTCTCCTCATTTTCATCCAATTGTTGAACCCAAGGACCCAAAAGCAATCTCCCCCCCATCATTGTATCCTGCCCCCCTCTCCAGTAAGCATCACCCCAACTTCCGGGGCAGATGAAAGGGTCAGTCCACAAGCAGATGTTTGAACCTGCCAGGTAAGGCGCGCGCAGGGTGGGGCCCGGATTCCCTCCCCGCCGCGACAGCACCCAACCGCGCGCCCAGGCAGGGATCGCCCGCAGCCCCCTGCGCCCGGCCAGCGGCGGGGTGAGGAGGCGGCGTTAGAGGCCTCGCAGGACTCACAGGGCTGACTTGCGCAGGTTTGTCCTCCCTGCAGTGCAGGCACAGGCTGCTGAGTCTCTGAGCGCCCCTGGAAGAAGACTGGGCTGAATAGCTGCGGGCCACGCCTACCAACGCCCCGGCCCCGCCCCGGCCCATCACAATTCCCATTATGCTCCCCCGGCAGGCCCCGCCCTTTCCCTTAGCCGTCTTCCAATCCCAATGCGGGGAAGGTGAGTACCCTGGTGTCCCGAGAGCTTCTGTAAAATTACGGGATGTCAGGCTACCTCGATCCAGCACCCTTGCTCAGACAACCACCTGATACACAGTTTCCATCCTTTCTAATCATCATCTCCCTACTCTCCCTCCACGGAGCTGCTTTCCCTACTAACCTTGCGTCGGTTCCATGGCCCCTCCCTCCAGCCTGTCGTCAGGGTTCTCAGCTCCATCCCCATTGTTCTTTGATCACAGCGCTTCCAGTTGGATTCGTCCACCGGTCTGCCTTCTCTCTGTCAGTCAACTGGGCTGAAGGGATGAAAAGCTTGAGGACTGCTACCGTATGTATTCATGATCTCCAACTAACTGAATCTTCACCACTGCTTACCCCTTATGTTTCACTAGCTCTTTCTTTTTTGTACTATGCAGCGTTCGTTTCCTTCAGACTGCCTTCCCTCTATGAAAATCTCCGAGCTCACCATCTCCCAGTCACTCTCTGCAGAAGTAGGACAACTCCTACTTCACGCACTGATAAAGACTAACATTTATTATATAAAGCTTATATGCTCAGCACGGTTAGATGGATTTATGCACAGTAACTCATCAACTCCTTAAAACAACAAAAGAGGGTAAGTGCAAGATTATTCTCTGGAAACAAGGCACTAGTATGTTAAGAAACTTTAACATGCTAAGGTTGTACAATTAGCGGGTGAGCTGGGATTTAAATCCACACAGTCTGCCTCCAGAGCCTGTGATCTTAATCACTGTGCTATGCTACCCAATGCTTTCAAAAGCCCAGACTGGAGCTGTCTGAATTCATTGCTACCTGTAAGCCTCTAACCCTTGTTTGTATCCACATTATACTTTCCCCTGTAGTCCTGTTGAAATTGAAATTGTTGTCACTCCTCTTGTCTCAAATAAATCTTTCCATTTCTGTTCCCATATTATTTCCTTTCTAGAAGTCTTCTTGGAGATCTTGCTCAACAAATTGTACCCTCTCCTTGTTAACCTCTCTATATTGCCTCTCTCCTTAAAACATTTAAGTACAATATGCTCAAATCTTCCCCTATACAAATTAATGAACCAAAACCCTTTGAACAACTAATTATGACTATTGTCCATCCCCTCTATCTACAGTAAATATTCCTAAGAGTTGCCTGTGATTCACATTTCTTCTTTTTTATATCCAGCATAATATTTAGCCCTTACTACCCCATTGGTACTTGGGGTAGTAAAAATGGTCCCTCTTAGTCTTCCTGCTAATTTAAATGGACACTTTTTACCACATGACTTTTGCATTGCTTTAGGAATAGCAAAGAGGTCTTTTGGAAGAATAAAGCTTTGAAAAATCAAATAACTTGCCTAAGTGTAGTGCTTGAAACTATTGGCCACTCCTTCATTGTAAATCTCCTCTGTGGGAAGAATATGACTTAGAAAAATTATGTAATCTTGCTCATGATCACAAACCAAAAATTAACTTGAAATTAAACTATTGTCTTCAAAGAAAGTCACACAACAATAAAAAAGTAAAACGATGTGTTGAGGTCTAATAATGACACATTGTGTGGAAACACAGTAGTCTCTAATTCAGTCTGAAGAGGAAGCATTCAGGATGACGTCAAGAAGCCTTCCCAGATTGGCCAATCACGTTAGTTCCACTCTTCCAACTTCTTGATCTGCCTTTGCATTTCTGGAATGAGACTTCCACAGGCAGAATCCTCTAAAACCACCTCTTGCTTGTGCAATACCCTCAGAACGGGTGCATTAGGATGATGACAGACCCTGAAGTTGTATTCGGAAGTGACTGAGCTGAACTTTAAAGCATTATAGGAGTTTTTATCAGATAGCTAAAGAAAGGGCATGCCTGATGGAGGTGGCAGCATATCCAAATAGCAGGGAATATGGCTCATTATCATGGGTTTGACAAATAAGTAGCCATTGGCATCAAATTGTTATCATTCTTAATTCATCACTTCTTATTGCCTTTTTTCTTATTTTGTAAAGAAACAAAAACAAAACACAAGGACTGAAATTGAAATAAAATATTGGTTAACTGGATCCAGGCACCATGAGGCTGCCATAAAAGAATGATTCAGAGCTACCTGTCTGAGATGTATTAGGAAGCAGGTAGTGGAACTCAAGAGTCCAAATCCTGCCTTCACTTGAAAATGTTGTGGTTCTGGCCAACTAACTCTCTTGCATGAGCCTCCATTCCCTTTTCTACATTTATAAAGTGGGAATGATGAAATCACATGGGGTTGTTATGAACATTAGAAATAATATAAGAAAATGGGAAGTTAATTCCTTACTAATGGGGTAGTTACTCAATAATGGTAATTTGTAGTTATATCTTACTATAGGTTACATTGTATAATCATTCACATGGGAAGACCCTTAGATCTCATCCAGTTCAGTGTCCTATCTGATACTTTAAATCTTGTCCATATGTTAGTTTCACAGCATACCCTGCCCCCCAGACCCCTCACTGCTGACTTTTATTTGATTGAGTTAATAGATAGGAAATTCACTCCAGCCCATTTAATTTTTGCACCTCTAATTATTGGAACCTGTTACTTCAACCCAGTAGCTCTAGTTCTGTCCTCAAGGGCCTAACAAAATAAACACATTCTCCCCTACATGAAGGTTGGGGGAAGAGGTTGCCAACATCTAGGCATTTGGAGGAGGGGCCCTAAGGGTTGGGGTTCTGAGGAGGGGAACTCTGCTAAACTGAAGTGTACCACAAGAGGTTGGATGGTTGGGGAGGATCCTTCAGAGTTGGGGATCAGAGACCTCTCAGGAGGGGCCAGTATTTAGCAGGTGCTCGTAAAATTAAGGAAAAGCAATAAAACCAGATCTGAGGTAGAAAGAACTTAGAAACTGGAAACAATTGCTGTTGGTGACAACTGCCACTGTCCAGTGAGGTGTCACTGCTGAGGTGACCCTGAGAGCAAGAAAGGGAGATGAGTAAGACCCTTCTTCCCCTTTCTGCCTTCCAGTCTCCCTCCAACACCCACTATTGGCTAAACCTGCCAGCATACCAGCTAACTAAATTTCCAGCGCTCTTTCTAATGACAGAGTCCCAGCCCTGGCTTCACCAAATGGAATAGGGAAGAGTGGGTTTAGAGTTGAAAGGCAACAGGTTACTAAGTGGTACAGCAACCTTCATGCCCTAAGTCATTTGTAGTCTTTCACCCTAACATGTTTGAGAGAGGTTTCAAATCTCCCCACTGTCCAGGCTGATAACCTGTATTATCAGTCAGCCAATGTATAGCACAGGACACAAAACTCAAAATGTGATATGACCAACACTGAAAGAGGCAGGAGTATTAATTCCCAAAATTTGGACAGTATATTTGCATAAAAATTGCCCTTGTGAGACGTGAATACAATTTACCTGTAAAATAAATTATGAAAACTCCTGAATCGTAAATGAAAGCATAGTCAGTATTCCTGCTCTTCTTGTTTGGTTAGTGTGGATAAAGTGAAGGTTCCTGTGGCCAGGGTCCTCCTCTGACCCTAACCTACTGGATAATGGAACTGGCCTGCTGCTAGGCTACTGCTTCCACACCCTAGGCAATAAGCTATTATTGGCTGAGTCACTATTTATAAAGAGCTCCGTCCAGTACTCTGGGCAGAGGCAGAGACAAGGTGGATCATAGACCTGCAGACTGTTGGATGCAGAGGTAATTCTAGTGCTCGACCTATCATCAGGAGAGCAAGCCAGGTAATAAACCCTTTCACCCCAAGAATGTTCCATTGTCACTCCTTGGTCTCACTGAATCCACAGTGAACTTGCCGGGGGGATGAAACCCATTGACAAGACAATTGATAGAGAGCTACAACTCTTAAGGTCAACCCCAGGACATAACCACCATCTCAAAATGCTTATAGTTTTATGTAAAAAACAAACAAGTAAACAAAGCACCCTTCCCCACTACCTAAAAATGGGTGCCAAGTTCAAATAAGTTTGGAATATATTCTAGGTAAAAGAAAGTTAAACACACATCTTTACTGCGGGACTAATCAGATCTGCAATATGCTAAGGTCATTGTGCATTTCCAGAAAGGTATATATTATACAATATTTCTCCAATTAACTTGCTTTTGGACTCCCTTTTCAATGAGACATCCATTATCTCTCTCACTTATATGTGAAGGATTCTAGATTTAAAAGACAACTTCCAAATAACAAAATATTATTTTACATTACCTTAAGTATGGACTTTTTTACTATGTAATAAACTACATCAACAACTCTGAATATCAATTTTTCCCACATTTTCCAATTATTTTTCTGTCCAAGCAAAATTTGCTGATTTTGGTTTTGTACCTTAAGTGGCTGTTTCATAATTCAAGTTAGAGTATTTCCATACTGCAGCTAATGTCTTTATTATCTGTCTCTATACACTGATGAAATCAGTTAAAGTAGCATTATATAATAATATCATTATTATATACAAAATTAGATAATAATACCATTATTCACAGATTCTCTGATTCATTTGCTTTCTGGGTTTCCAATGGGCCATGCATGGAATCTATCTGGGGTCATTTAGGAAATGTTACTTATTTACTTTGATTTCAATATAACTTTTATTTTTTGATCTGAAATGATTTTACAAGGTAAAGGGACAAATTGTGACTAATCTATATATTTAGGATTTTTTTATGACTTTATTATTTTTTTGAAGTATTGTTGATGTTGATATATCATCTTATATTGGTTTCAAATGTACAGCACAATGGTTCCACACTTACCCATATTATTAAATCCTCACCCCACTAGTGCAGTTACTATCTGACAACATGGGTAGATGTTCCAGAATCATTGGCTATATTTTCCGCACTGTACCACCATCCCTGTAACCAACTTACATTATGATGGAGAATTTTTGTGCCCCTTTATCCCCCTCCCCCTCCCCACCCACCCACTCCAATAGTTTGAAGAAGTAAATCTTTTTAGGTCCTAACATTCTTTAAACACTAAAATATTTTCTTATAATTAAAGTCTGTTCCCTTTCCATGATAAAATGCTGTTTGTCTATTTAGTAAATAGGATGTTGACAGATTCATCACACTTTCTGGCCCCTGTTTCATTCATTCATTCATATACTCACTCACATGCTTAGTGCCTTTTTGTCCCAGGCTCTGTGCCCTGTGCTAGTGCTTTAGTACTGAACAGGCAGACATGAGACTTAGATGAATGAGTCCCATGTAAAATAATACTAGTATAGGGCTGTTTTCATGAGTGTACAAACTTTGCAGTCACACAGGGAGTCATGGTTAGAAAGATTAATGGTCTTTTCCCATCTTACAATTTGTAATTGTAAGCAAGTGGCTCTGCGGTTTCATTTGGCACTAGACAAGCAACTTATGCAAGTGGTCTTGAACCTACTTTACAGAGTTTGTGAGAAATTAACTATCTATCTTAAACCTGGTGCATAGTAGCATTTAGTGTCATTTCTTAAGTTATTATTGCCAGGTACTGAGTTTGTAACAGATTTTCCCTTTTCCATACCTAGGTAGTTAAATTATGAAATCCAGGTTATAACTTTTTAATTTGTTTCTGTAGTAAGTTACACCTTCTCACACAGCTTATCATTCCATCCTGTTAAGAGCCTTCTTTGTTTTCTGTAGCACAGCACCTCCATGTCCTAGGCCATGAACCCTGCCGCCACTCAGTGTAATTCTTCCTAAGTGGTTTTCCACTTGATCTGTATTTCAGCCCCCTTACCTTTGCCAACAATGCACTTATCATGACTGCCCCACTATAAGGTCAAGTCTTCCCTCAAAATTTTTCCTCCGGAAAGAGTGAGTCACTTTATGTCATAACTCTTACGAAGTCTCTGTATTCCAGCATACTTTTTCAATTACTTTATTACAAAGAAAGTCTGTCAGGAAAATGTATTAGTTGGAAAGGGCCTTACTGAATGCCAGCTTTGGATACTTATCAAGGTCACCTATCAGGATCTGTCAAGACACATGGTAAAGACAGTAATTATCTCTTGGGGTATCACTTCGTATCTGGAAGTTCTGAAAGCCATTGTAAACAAGGCTTTTAAAGGTCACTTCAAAAATGAATATAATAGATAAATGGCTACATTTTGGAGACTTTAATATACACTTAAAGGACAAATGAAAATAGTAAACAACTGTTCTAATGTGTAAAAGAGTGCTTAGGCTTTGGATAAATTTCCACTAATGTTTAACTGTATCAGCCTAGAATTTAAAAAGTGCCGTATTTGGAGGCACTGAGATGGGATTGAAAAGGAATGTCTTTGAAAACTCAAAAAGTGGCTCTAGTGGAAATTAAGATATTAATATTGAAAATGCATGTGAAGAGGCTAAATAAAACTGCTTGATGAAATGTGTGTCTGGAAATAAGCCATATTTCTAAATTAATATATATATCATGTGGTTTTAAACATGGATGTGTGAGGAAATAAATATTACAAGTACACATTTGACTATTACAGCTATATCTCTAAAAGTTTAGTCCAGGTGACAAAAGTCCTTGGGGATATTTGCCCTCTTAAATGACTTCAATCTTTCTCAGTTGGAATTTTTTAATTTCTTATCAGTCCTATATTACAATTCAAATAGTTCAGAAAGGATTGCAAAGGCAATTCTCTATCAGAAAGAACTCAGTCTTACTGCTAGATCACACACATGTACACACACACAGTCACCAAGGGGTGGTGCTGTTTAAAGATAAACTGATGCTATTCGTGTTTTTATGCGTTTATCCAAGCAAGAATCCATTCAAATGGAGCAACACCAAACCGGAAGTGGTCAGGACCACTTGCTGACCAGCACCATGGTAAAGACTTTTATAGAGGAAGTACAGAAGCAAAGAAAGGAAATTATTTGATTGGCTATAGTTCAAAGCCTGTTGGCTGTTTGTGACTGGCTGTCTTACTGATTTCACCCCTTGAGGCATTTACAGGCTTAGATTTGGGTTTGCTTTCATTGGCCGCCAGGGCATTAGAGTCACATCTGTCTAACAGCCTCCTTGTTTAGTTTGACAATGCAAAACATTTTCTCATCCTTCAAGTCTCTGTCCCTACTTATGTTTCATTACATACAGTCAGCCTAGAGAAACACACAGGAGCCTGCCGTGTGCTGATTTATGGAAGTCCAGGTTATGGGATCCTTTGTTCTTGCTTCATTCTGAAAGGCAGATCTTCACACATTAGAACAGGTTGGATTTTTAGAGTTTTCTGGAGAAAGTATCAACAACATAAAAAAAGTCTTATGATAATGGTGACCGACTTTCACAGCAAAACCTTTTTCCCATCATGGGGGAGCTGCCTAGTTTCTATAGGCAGATAGGAAGAAATCTTGCAAAAGTGATGATAATTTCATGTTTCCTCCTGGAAATGTTATGAGTCTAAAGAGGAACTGTCAGTGGATTATTTGGCTGGACTGGTAATTAACTCCTTATTTTTCTGAATCCCGAATTTCAGGGTCTAATTCTAATTTTTAGGTAATCATCTAAGCAAAGATGAAAGGAGTGATTTATAGCCACACTTTATAATTATCAAGTACTTAACTTTTAATCTGTATAGGGAATGCCTTAAAAGTCCCAGTATTGGACACATCTTTATTAAATAGCATGCATTTCTATAAATTGCATATTGTAGGCAACTTGATGTTTGGGTCAGTAATGCTCAAGACTTATGATCTGTTTTGGTAAGTCATAGTTCCCTGTTACTCCCCATTTCCGTCTATGTTCACACTGTTTTCGGTGAATTTACAGGAATGAAAAATGGAAGACCCATTGAAGACTTTCATTCAATCTTTCTTGCATTCTTTGTTTAGGCGATACATATTGGAAAAAAGCACAGTGTAATTTTAGAACAAGATTATTTAAGAGTTAAGTTTTAGTGATGGAGAGAGTAAGTCTTAAAATCTCAATGCTGGGGAAGGCTCGATGGGAAAGGTAAGTATGCTAAAGCTGTCATTCTGTGTAAGAGCAGGTATTTAAATTCAAGTTCCCAGGGATGACAAATCTCTTCATATATTCTTTAGTTTTGGCAATCATACAGCTTTTTATACTAAGTTGCCATTTTGAGAACACATGAAAATATATAGTATAGAACTGGATATACATATAGCACACAGACTTAGTTGTTAAGCAAGAAAATGTAACTGTATTTAAGATATGCTCATCATTACTGAAGACACAATTTTTTAAGGCATATGGTTCCATCTTAATTTAGATCTTTAATTGTCTACCAAAACTATACTGGGTATTCAACATACAGAAATAAATAAGAATTTCTCTTCTGATACTTTACATAATCACAGGAACATTAAGAGTTGGATCAGTATTTCATAAAAGACATTTTCCAGATAGTAGGAGCTGAAAAAACAGTGTGGGAAATTATTTAACTTTATGCTGAAATGATCTCACTTTGTATTGATAGACACAATGACTTCACTTTTTTACAAAAGAGAAAAAAATTTAAATGCGATGTTTCTCATCAAGTATTTTCTTTCTAGAGCCTATTGAATGACAAAGGCAGAGGTCTGATCATTATACTGGTATGTTAACTTAATCAATCTTGTCAAACTATTGAGTGCTGTATTAACTAATAAAACCTTTGGAAAGCTCCCCATTACTATCATTTTGTGTTAGGACTGGCAGTGAAACATTAAATTTAATTGAACATATACCATATTCAAGAAGCACTATGCTGGGCACATGGGTTGATTTCTTCAACAATACGGAAGGTTTGGACCCATGACTTTGTCATTTATATAGCCCATTTACAATAAGTTCCTAAATCTTTCGTTCAGAAATCTTTCATTTCATATGGTGCTCATTTTATTTTAACTGTGTAAACCTTGGGAGAAAGTAAAGTGTATATGCTTCCATTTTTCAATGGAACTTTAACAAATGAAGCTCTGAGACCTTAGGAGAACTAACCAAGGTCATTCCATTCAACAGTTGTCGGGTCAGTAAATAGTCTTCCTTTGGCTGTAAGAAGAGAAACACTTATGAAAGTAACACACAAATGGATTTTTATTTTGGCTTACATGACTGGGAAATAAAGGAGGAAATTTTGTTCAGTTAAATAATAATTATTCATCCCTATTAGCTTTGTTTCCTTCTGTATGTTGGCCTTACTTTGTTCTGCTGAAAATAGGCTTTTCTGAAGATAATGTGGATCTCTAGCCCCCACCTCCATCCTGCTAAACTGCCGTCCTTTACAATTGGACCCTCTACCTAAGAGGGGATGCTCACTCCCAGCTTTTGGGTAGGACTCTGATTGGCAATATTTAACTAGGTAAGAGAACATTTGAAATGTATAATCATAATGCTCAGGTTAAATCATATTAAATATGATTAGCATTAGCAAATTGATGGAACATCCGTTTTAACTCACAAATTTTAGCATCTTATTTTTAAGTTGAATCTTATCAACACTTTAGAAATAAAGTGACACATTATTCCTTTCTCTGGACTTTTCTTTCCACATACCAACCAATATGGGAGATTTGAATGTCCTGGGTGCTTTTAGAGATACTCAGACAGAAAGAAACCAAGGATGACAAATAGAGAGTGTGGCATTCATCCAGTGGAAAAATTAATGAAGGAAATAAAGTGATCTTGACTAAGAGCTTTAAAGTTCTGACAAGGAAACATTAATGGAGATGAAGACATCTTTCAATAGACTTATATATAATCTGCATTTACCTAAACCCCATTAGGTTGGGTAGAAAAATCAGGGCTTCAGTGTAAAAATACCTTGGTTTAAGTTTTCTTTTGGTATAAACTACTTTAATGGAGCTAAACTACATATCTTTTCCAGTCAGTAAAATGAGGATAATACTGTCTATTTCTTAGTGTTGTAAGATAGAAGGAATCATATATTCAAGTGTGCTCAATTATTATGTTCCTCTTAAATGCTTCGGGGATAATTTCTCATGTGGTTAAAGTTTGCATGGAGACAACAAAAGAAGAAATGGAGAATGAATTACCAAAGCAGTATATAGCCTCTTTCTCCACAAGAATAAATAAAATACATAATAATTCTTTAAAATAATTAGAATATTACATATGAATAATTTGGAATAATTCTTAGAATCATGAAGTCTAGCTATTACGCAGATGTTATTTCCTAGAGTGATTAGAAGTCTGGCCTCTGCACTGTAATCGTCTCATTTCCCAGCTTTCCTCTTTAGGATGTGTGTTCATTGGCAGGAAAACAAATCCAGCAGGTGGCGCCGCAATCATAATAATTACCCAGGAACAATTTGTAGTGAAGGAGAAAAACAAAAAGTTACATAGCCAGAAGATGGTGCTAGGTGACCACCCTTTAAAAATCAATGCGTTTGAAATAGGCAACTTCAATTTTACCGAATTCCAGCATTAACAACCAGGGTATTGTTGACATCATTGTTTGAAATTCTTCAATATCTTCAGTAGTTTCAAATTCATTACTTTTTACAATAAAAGAACCCCGACCTGCTCATGGAAACAAGAAACACTTTCCTACTCTCCTTTTATCACTCACAGTCTTTGTGAGGAAAAGGGATTATATTTAAATTTTATTTTACTCCTCTATCTTTATGTTTCAATATTATACTTTTAATAAAATACAAGCACGTATAATCCACCTCGAAATTCCTCATTCTTTTCCTTCTATTCCAAGATTCTCTTAGGAGGAAGAAACACTGAATTAAAGATGTACAAACCTGCCAATACACTTATTGACATGCCAAAATTAGTAAAAAAAAAAAAATGTGTTGGAACTTTTTTCTATTGTACTTTGTGGACTTTCATATTAGCAAAAACTGTTTTCTACAGATTGTTGCTGGTTCACTTGGAATTCGAAATACTTGCCTATTAAACATCTCTTAAATGCATCCATTTCTCACCAGCCACTCCATTGCCTCATGGTCTAGCCTCAGTTTACTGACTCATTCCAAGAGCTTCCTAGTAGTTGACTAATATTCCCTCCTGCTCCCCTCCAATCTGTTTCCTCTTACGCTATCAGAGCCATATTTTATAAATGCAAATTTGATAATTTCACTCTTGTACTTAAAACTCTTCCATAACTTTCCACTGCTCATAAACATCCAAACCTTAAACATGACCAAGAAGCACTTCTCCACAGGAGAAGAGTATGAGATCATCCTACTCTGTTTTCTAGTCCTTGCTACACAGTCTCGTTCAAGCTCTGCTCCCTCATCCTTCAGGTCTTGTTCATACCTTCTCTCAGTCAGCAAAGTTATTCTCCCACATGTCCACGTTCTTTGGATCAGGGCTCAAACATCAGTTTCTCAGGGAAGCCTACCCCACCACCGAGGTCTAGGTCAGGCTCTCTAGCTCTCTATTTTGTGCTCCTGTAGCACTGGGTAATGGTCTCCTCTGTAACTGGACATTGCTTATGGGGATGACAAATGGAAAGTTTGTCTCCTTCAGTTGATTAATTTATTAATGTCTCCTTTTCCCTAACTGTAATGTTCTCTTCGCTTTTATTCCCAGTATTTATTCCCAGTGAGTGGGTGTGTCATAGTTGGTATGTGGGAAGCTCTCAATCAATATGAATAGATTTATGGAATAAATAATCAAATAAAAAAATCAGAGACCTCTGCAAAGTGTAATTGATTTGATGTCTTCAGAACATATTCCTTCTGCCGAGGTGTTTTACCCTTGAGGGAATCTCAGGATGCAGTTGATAGCTGTCTTTAGATATTGGCAAGCCTGTCCTGTGAAAGGAGAGTGAAGCTTATTCTTTATGACTCCAAAGGGTTGCTCCAAGACCAAAAACTTACAGGAAGAATTAAATCCAAGTTCTAAAAAGTTGAATATCTAAAAATAAAACAAACTTCTGCAATAAGTGGAGAACTGCCTGTAACTAGTGGTATTCAAGCATAAGCCAGTAGCCAGTTTGGTGGGGAGCAGAAAAGCGAACTCAAGGGCCAGGGAGTTAAGTGATCTTTGAAATCCCTTTGAGCTTTGAGGTTCTCTGGAGGTAAGATTCGTTAAAAAGTTTATCTCTGTCTTTACCAGGATGATTCATTCTGAGCCAGTCGTGAATGGGGAGGGGCCCCTCCTTACAGTTCTTGGGATTAAGTTTTGCTGTGTTTAGGACTTTAAAGAAAGATTGATTTCCTAACATGGTTTGTACCACTAATGTCAGCTTAAGTTCATATTTTCAACTTTTGCTTGGGATATACTTGAAACAAAATATAACTAGAACTTGTTTCAGCTGTATTATTTTCTTTGATAACTGAAATTATCTATTTCAAATAACATTTTTAAATTTAGTTTTTACTGAATCACTGGTAACATTTATTGAAAAATTTTTAAGAAGTCTTTTGGATTTATCTCAATAAAACTTGGTTAATTTGCTTTTCAGGAGTGGGTCACATGCTGTATTTCAAATATATTAATCTTCTCAGCTTCATATGGAAACACAAGTGGTTAATGAGCCCTTTATTCTGTGAGTCTATTTTCAGGGTACTGCTGGAAAAAGGATCAAGATATTCATACTTAATATACTAACTCCCAACTTTCAGTCTTCAACCCAGATTTCATATCAAACTACAACAAAAATATTAATTTATCCTCAGGCCTTGTAATATATAAATTAAGTAGTTCTTAACATTCTTTTGTTGGCAAATGAAACCTGCATTTGAGAAGCTTTTTTCAAAGCAAGTTAATTCCAAGTACACTAAGAAAATACATTGCTTCATTGTTTTCATGAATCAAAATGAGGAAACAATCTCAAGGATAAAGAATAAGGTAAAAAAAAAAAAACTACGTGTGTACAGTGGGCCATAAGCAGTCTTTTAAAAGAAAGGTAGTCTAATGAACATTACATGGAAATATGTACATAATACATTGTTAAGAGATAAAAACAAGCAACACTATGCACAGTGTATTCTCATTAAAAAAAATGTATGTAAATGCATCAAAAGATGTCAGACAGCCTTTATCCTGGGTCTGGTGGCTTTGGCTATCTCTGGGCAGTGGGATTGCATACTGAAGTGATGAAAAGGATGAGGACAGGCCCTTTTTACACATTTGATACACTTTCTTATGGGTCAAACTTTTCCTGTATGCATTTGTCTTAAAAAAAATAAATCTAAAGGGACACAAAACAATACAACCTAATGTTAACTTTCTTTCATTAGAATAAAGAGGAGGAAATGAAACATAGCCAAACAGATAGGCAGATGATTTTCATTTCCACATTGTCAAAATTCAGAGAGTCTTAGGAGAAGAAGAATAAAGAAATCATTCCTGGAGATCAGAATATACAAACATACACTTCCAAATCACCCCGTTCTTGTTCTTGACAGCTCAAGGAGAAATTCGAGATCTACCTAGGATTTTCTTTGGGTCCGGGAGGTTTCTCCCAGCTCCATCTCACTGTTTCTGTCCTGCCATGTTGGACCTCCCAGTTCCCCCGCACAGACTGCTGTGGCTTGGCTGGGCACTGAGGATGTGGCAGCCACATTACAACTCTTTGCTGCTGCACCACGTGCCATAGTTTCTCCAGGTGGGCTTGGATAGATGGAGGGAGGTGCAGACAATGCAAATGAATACACACAAGAATGATAAAGGGCATTTCTGGGAATGGAAAAGACACAAGCTTAATTTAAACAAGGAGTTTTTGTGGAGAGGAATGGCATGAGATTTAAAAGAAATATTTTAGTTAAATAAGATATATATATATACTTACAGTCACAAAATAATGAAATACAGGTGAATCAGTAGAATTGAGGGCAAAAAAAAACAAATTACTGTAAGTATTTTAAGCAAAAAGGAATTTAATACAAGATATGAGGTACTTACACAATTGTTGGAAGCGCTGAGAGAACAGTTTCTGGGCCAGACTTTCTGGACTGGTTCCCAGAATAATACAGAGCTGATTCATACGGGGAGCTACTATTTCTGAAGCAGCCACTACTACTCGCTGGGGCAATTATCTTTCACCCTGGAGGAAAAAATCCGAAGCTGTAATCCAGATATTAGGAAGTTAGACTAGGAAGTCACCCCATGTTTTCATATTCCACAAAAGTGGAGTGTGGGCTGGCATGCTGCAGGAGAGTGTCACGTTCAAAATTGCCAGCAGCAAGAGCTAAGAGTGGTAGGGAAATGGTCTTTTCTTCATTCTGCCTTCCAAATCTCCAAGTGCTAGCAGGGCATTATTTGAATCCACAATGTTAACTGCAACAGCAGTGGGTGGGTGGGTGAGTGGGGTTTAGATTATAGCTTTCCAAACCCTCCAGACTGAAGAATGGAATAGAGGTTTAGAATCAAAGTATCCACTACATACAGGTATGTTCCAAGTAGAAAAATCAAACAAAAAACCACAGATAATATGACCATCCAGATAAAAACGTTAACATTTTGTCACATATCTCTTGTGTTTATCCATGTGTGCTTATCTATCTATCTATCTATCTATCTATCTGTCTAATCTATTTATCTCATCTATTCAACTGGAATTAGTTAATATTTTTCTAGCTTGTTCTGCAGATCTTCCTACCCTTCTTCAGGTAAAAAAAGTATCCCTTTCTCTTTTAGGAAACTCTACCTCAATCTATATCCATGTTTTCCTGTCCAACAAATCTTATCCCCACCAACCCCAGCACCCCAAAATCCCATTTATAAGTTATATGAACCAAAAAATTATTTTTTTCTGCCTAATTATTATCTGACAAATCCTGATGAATGTGTGTGTGTGTGTATGTATAATGGAACATACACTAGGAAATACTGTAACCTGTGCTTTTCATGGATTCAATATGGAGAGAGAGGAAAAAGAGAGAAGGAGTGGGAAAAAAGAGAGAGAAACATTTATTATGAAGAATTGTCTCACAACATTATGAAAACTGAGAATTTCCATGACCAATGGTCTGCAATCTATAGACCCAGGAAAGTGAGTGGTATGGTTCAGTTCCAGTCTGAAGGCCTAAGGACTAGAAGACTGATGGTTTAAATCCTTGTCTGAGGTCCAGAGAAGGTGAGATGACATGTCCCAATTCAAGCAGGCAGGCAGGAAGCAAAAAGGCATGAATTGCTTCCTCCTCTACCTTTTGCTCAATTCAGACTCTCAACAGATTGGGGGATACCCGTCCTCACCGGGAAGCCACACTACTTCACGGAGTCCACCAACGGACTTAGTGTTAATCTCATCCAGAAACACCCTCACAGACCTTTAGTTAATGGGATGGAGGAAGATCTAGGAATTCAAGTAATGATATGAATTGCTTTACAAATGTTGCCAGTGTTCAGATTCAACAACAAAAATATGTGCTGTTCTAATTCATTTGATTTACTTTCCCCCACTATTTAGAGCAGCATTTTTCAACAGTTAGTCCTCGTGTCACAGGCACAACTTTTTATCAGTCTTTTACCAGGTCCCTTTCTAAACTCCTCACAGAACAAGATGTGGTTCATCCTCCCTTTTCTCTTCCTCGTGTTTGGCATTTTTAGATGGACTGATGTATAATTGGTATTATGGGAAACACTAGTATATAAGAAACTGCATTAGGAGATATCAAATATAAGGGCTTTAAAGCCAGACAAACTTGAGCTGGAAGACCAGCTCTGTCTCTTATCAGTTGCAGAGTCCTGGGAAAATCACTTGAAGCCTCAGCTTGCTTATTTGAAATATAGCCTTTTTATAACCTTTCAGGATAAAGCATAAAGTGTTTAGCATGCAAGAGGTTCATATTCAAGGGACAAATTATCAATATTATCTATTTTATGCAGTCTGATGAATAAAACATTAATGCAAGTTTTTCCTGTACATTTCTAAATTATCGCTACTGCCATCATTATCTTTGAAAAGCAGTTGCTACTAACAGTGTTGTGTTCATTTTTTACATAAAGATGTATAAAGAGTACTTATCTGAGATAAAATAAGGCTGGTGACTCCAGTTCAAGATTATTTTTAGAGCAGGCGATGCCAAGAAAAGTAAAACTTCGCAAAGAAGTTTTTGCTTCAAGCCCAGCCTATTCCATTCACACAAGCAATTGCAAAGTGTGTTATATGGGCATGGATATTGATTGAGGGCTTTCTGCACTGTAATAAATTCCGTTTTAGATGTCTAACCTAAAGCCTTCTATTTTAGCAGCTATCTCAGCAAGTCAGCATCACTTTTTGTGTTGCAGTTAGACTAGTTTTTAGCTTAATTCCTCTTTTTTCTTTAACATTTATCACCATGAGCTTGTCAGGGTACATGGTCCATACAAAACAAGGCTTACATCTGCCTTTGGCTCATTTCCTTCCATGCCCCAGGACTCTGCAGAAAAAAAGAGTGGTGTGATTCATCTCCTTCGTGTGGATGTCTCAGCTCTGCTGCTACTGTCGTCAGCCTTGCCTTCTGCTGTGACATGAATATGTTGAAATAAGACGAGAGCAGAGTCGGTGGTGGTAGTAGCTAAAGATGATTTCTCATGGGACAGTAACCAAGGGGTCCTCCTACAAGCAGGAGATTCCAGTTTTGGACTGCATACTACAATTAACACAGATAGTAATACTGAACGTCCCCTTCTCACTAAACATCATATTCTGTTTCCACACTTCTGACTTCTTTTCTGGTGATTTTTTGACAAGAAAGGTAGAAAGAACAAGGAGAGCCCATGCACCAATACGCCTTTCTCTACTTCTGCTCCATGCTTGGTCGACAGACTTTTAAGTTACAATTCCAAATGCACCTTTTCCTTTCTTGCTAATAGGATTCCATGTGGGTTTGAGTGGTAGGGTGCCCAGCTCCATGACGTTTATTGGTCTGCGAGTTGGAGAGAAGTCTGAGTGGGATATCCTGGAAATAATTTTCCTTCCTGGTAAAAGAGAGCCATGTAAGTAGAAGTCCACCTTGCCCATGCCCCCTTTTTCTGTTTAAAGTCACTTGTGTCCCTGCTGTGGTGGCAGCCTAACAGCCATGTCAGGATTCATTGCCAACGCAGCTACAGCAGAGAAAAACCTTTGATGACAATGTTAAGTGGCTGCCCCAGAGCCAGTACCTCCTACCTCCAGTCTTCTGATTGGGTGCGATGGTAAATGCCTGCATTGTTTGAACTGGTTTTGATTGGAGATTTTGTTCTTTAAGGGAGGTCCTTCCCACTGGGAAACATGGTATTGGATACCCCCCTTGAATCTTGGAGTGGGCTGAGCCATCACTTTGGTGGATTTGTGCCGGGATGTGTGGACGAAAGCCGGGTCCAGAGGGCTCGGCTCCTGAAGCTCTCAGATGAGGAAACACATCTCCGCATGAACGGAAGTTAGTTTCTGGGAAGCTTAGAGATTAAAGGCAAGGAAAACAAGTACAATTGAGAATGAAAAAGAAAGCGTGAAAGATCAGAAACCCCTGCATGGGAAAGCAGAAGCCAGAATATGGCCAAGGGAGAGAATTAAGTGTATTTCCATGAAAAAGATAGGATGCCCAAGGCTGGCAGTTATTGGATGCTTTCCTACCTCCTAAAGAGTGTGTGATCCTGGCTTAAAAGCACAATTTCAGAAAGATAAATGAGTCCTTTTTCTAACATCCCAGCATCTTGTCAATTCCCCTTTCTCTAAGCTCTGAACCACAGAAGTAATCTTGTGTTAAGAAGCAGATTTGTAGGTATCTGAAAAGTTCTTCTAAGTGATTTTCTTCAGAACCGTTCCAATCCAAAGTCCCTAGCCTAAACAATAATATTCTGTTCAGAAAGTGGTTAAAATATGATTAGGGAATGTTCATATGCCGTGCTACATATAGTCAAGTTAAGAAGCTTTTTCTAAGAGCCTTTTATAAGGTTGGTTCTGGACCAGTTACCATTTTTCAGGAATAATAACAGTACCATATTGCATGGGAGCTTATAAAATCCATTAAAAATACAGCAAAGGGCACACTTTCTTTTTTCTGTCAAGCTAGCTTATCTCTTTCAAAGCAATATTTATCTGTCATAGTCTCTGTTTCTCTAATCCATAATTAAATACCTATGTATGATGTATTTTTCCAACATGTAGAAAACAGTAAGGGGTGGGCTAGCCTCTCTAATGGAGAACAAGAACTTTCACTTGGAAACTAATTATATATCTTTCATAATAATTTGTCAAAGCTTCCTGAAACATCTGAATTTATGCATTAGTTACTGGATCAGTCAGGATTATTAAATGCAAGCAACAGCAATAACTCTAACATGAGCAGAAAATTTATTGAAAGGTTACTGAGCAGTTCTCAAAATCTCTGAACAGGGTATCAAGATTAGAAACTATGTGGTCAAAAACAAGGCCCCCAAATGACACTGAAGAACCAGTCTGATCTAGATGCCACAGATGACCGTGTCAGAGTCACTACAGTATACTCTGCAGACACAATCAACATTGGTCCATAGCACTATCTTTATATATATGCTTATAGCTTACCATTGACAAAGCCTTGTTATGGATACCACCCTCTGTAGCACAGACTCCATGCATTACTGGTATTTGCATTACTAACACATGATTCCAAATCTGGGATTGGTGCATATAATTGGAGGAGACTGAATTATATCCCTGAGCCTCAGTTGCAAGAAAGGCCAGGAAAGTGAGAATTTGAAATGTTCCCTTTCTATAAGGAAGTTTTCTCTCTATATATATGTCTTATTAGGTAGGGATTTCCTAAACCAGTGATTTGGGGAAATATTTGTCATGTCTATGGACATTTAATGCTTTTTATTCAGGTATCATTGATATACACTTTCATGAAGGTTTCACATGAGCAACATTGTGGTTACTACATTCACCCATATTATCAAGTCCCCCACCCACACCACCCTGCAGTCCCTGTCCATTAGCTTAGTAAGATGCCGTAGAGTCACTATTGTTTTCTCTGTGTTATACTGGCCTTTCCTGTGACCCCCCCTACATTATGTGTGTTAATCATAATGCCCCTTAATCCCCTTCTCCCTCCCTTCCCACACACCCTCCTCTACCCCCTTCCTTTTGGTAACCTCTAGTCCCTTCTTGGAGTCTGTGAGTCTCCTGCCGTTTTGTTCCTTCGGTTTTGCTTTGTTTTTATACTCCACAAATGAGTGAAGTCATTTGGTATTTGTCTTTTTCTGCCTGGTTTATTTCACTAAGCATAATACCCTCTAGCTCCATCCATGTTGTTGCAAATGGTAGGATTTGTTTTCTTCTTATGGCTGAATAATATTATGGACATTTAATTTTCATGCCTTGGCTGGAGGGTAGAGGTGGGGAGATGCTCCTGGCATCCAGTGGGCAGAAGCCAGGGATGCTGGTAAATGTCAGGCAATGCACATCACAGCTCACATTGGCAGGAATTTATCTGGTCTAAAACATCAGCAGTGTTGTTGAGAAACCATGCCCTTAATAGAAAACAGTTTCAGAAAGTCTACATACAGCACACAACAAACTAGGGATGAGCCCATTTCACTGACATCATCCTGTAATTAGCTAAGTTGATGGTGTCCTCAATCTGCATCCCACTCCTCCAGATCACCCAGGAAACTTTTGGCCCAGAGACCCACCCTGGAACTCTACAAGTGGTCATGACATTACCTGAACTGGGGAGGGTGAGATGGTTAGAAGAGGATTGGCCATCCTAGAAAAACAGAGTGCAGAGAAGAAAATTTGTCATGAGTACAGTACTGAAAAGGTACCGTGGATGGGAAAAATAGAGAGTACACACACTCCTCAGCTAGTTCTTCTGGCCCTTTGTCAGCAGCTTCTCAGGAGCTGGAGGAAGTAACTTGGAGAAGCTAATACATATTCAGTATCTACAGTGTGCCTCTTACTTCACATATATCACTCAATTTATCATTATTATAATCCAGTGGGATGAATAGAATTACCTGACCTTTCAGATAAACACTGGAGTCCCTGTGGTACAGATGGCTTTTGTCTACTTGTAAGTTCTTAGTATTCCCATTCTTCCAGCAATGGGCCTCCCTAGTCTAGAAACAGGGGGGCACCTCCTTGGTGACAGGGATTGGGTGACTGGATAGGAAGAGAAGGGAGGTGGTCCACCTTGGGGCAACTGGAGTCATTCCCCTGGGTTTTGTGCTAGAGTTGGCAGTGAAAACTCCTCCTTTACCTTTGACCATGAGTGCTATGGACATAATCCCAGAGCTGAGGGCAGTCCTGGGGCACCACAGAGAATGAATGTAAGTAGAGGAAAGAAAGTTCTTGGTACGGAGTCCTCTGCTGCAATCCTTGAGACCCTTTGGCTGGCTTTGTTCTAGGTTTTGTAAGGGATCTAGTATCTTTCCAGACAAGGACTTTCCTAAGTCCTTATGCTAGTAAACAGTTGAGTTTCAACAACTGCCCATTGAGAGTCCTAATAGAGAATATTGTGGCCATACCTTGGATTTGAACCAGGTCTACCTGACTTTGAAGCTGATGATTTTGCACTGAGATAATTCATACTATTTCACATGTATATACACTCCTGGAAATAAATTTTGGACACCATGGTTTGTTCCTGGATTGCTATCTTTTCAAGTCTTTTATTGTTATATCCTGTTTTTAGAACAGGAAGTGAAAGATGTAATTGTTCCTTTCAAAACACTAGGGAGAAAGATGCATTTGGAGCCTGCAGAGAGTGGCTCATCCTCAGAAAAACAGGAGAGACACTGAGTGTGCAAGGCTCTGGTGCTAGGATTCTCATTTCAGCTCCTGGTTCTTCAAGTTGCTGACTGGATAGGCTTGACCAAATTACCTAGCATTTCTGTGTCTCATTTCACTCTTCTATAAAGTATAGGTAATTGTACCTATCAGCGTTTGCTGTGAAAATTTAATTAATTAATGCACAAAAAGGACTCAGAATAGTGCCTAGGGTATAGTAAGTACTCAAAGAAAGTTGGTTATTATTATTTTCTTGAAATATTTATTTTCATCCTTCATTTTTTTCTTTCACAGAGTGAAAAACTCTTCAAGTAGAATCTCACCTGAAATCTCCAAATGGAAACCAAATAATAACAGAGTGGCTTTGGGAGGGATGATGGGAGTCCTAGATTTCACTCGCTTGTCTCAACTCTCTTTTTATGGCATCCCAATGGATGGTAATAGTTAGAACATTGAAATTTTACTCTATACCAGGTTCTATGCCTGCATTTTTTTAATGTAATCAGTATAATGACCCTTTGGGGTAGGTAATATTATTTTCGTACACCAATTCCCTTATTTACCTAAGATGAAACTGAAGCTTCTTGAGGGTCAGTAATTTACCAGTGGTCAACCAGCCAGTTACTGTTGAAGTCAAGACTGGAGCTGGATCTGCTGGACAGTCCTGAACCAAAAGTTCTTAAAACCACCTGGTTACACTGCCTACCCTCAGAGCTCAGGTTTCTCATTTTAAAAACCACCATTTTCAATAAATGGAGTCATTCTTGCATTTTGAAAAGATGAAAAATTGGTTGTGCTGCTAAATTTTACCCAAGAATCAATCTGGAGAATGTTTTTTTTTTTTATGTGAGTTTGGAAATCTCTACAGTGTTAAATTAGGTAAGATGTGAACCAAAGAAGCTGGAGCCATTGGTTTGGGCATAATTATTAGGCATGGAAACCAGGCAAACACTATGCATGATTATAAAAAAGATCTAATTAACAAAAGAGCAATAAAATATTCATATTGGTTGGGAAGAGTAAAATTTGACTGAATGTTTATTTTCTTTTTGTCAATATTCAGTATCATAAAAAATCACAGGAAGCTACTGGAAACACTTATGTGGGGAAGTTTTTATATTTACAGAACTTCTTTGATATTTTATGCTGAGCGACCTCCTCCTCAGAGCAGATAATTTCGAGGTGGTCCCCTTTATAATCATTGATGTCCTTTCTATAATGAATCCTTCATCAGAAAGGAGTCCCCTTATTCCCAGGTGCTGCCATCTTTCATTCTCTTCCCACTGATATCTGGAAACTTGTCAGGAGAAAGGCACTGTTTTTCCTTTATGCCTCCTTTCCTCTGCTACTTGGGTGGCAAGAAACCAATTGGATGCATCTTAACAATCACAAAGTCTATGACAATCTCCCATCTCCCTGACCCAAGCCTAAAGGGATAATTGAAAGATATTGTTACAGAACCATGGATGGAGTCAAATAAGATACTCATTCTGAGAAAAGCGAAGAGTTTTTGATCAAGAGTCACAGATTACTTGAAAGGAGTCAACTAGTGGAATCAATGCCATGATCTTACTCTCTTGCTCCTTTTGAGCAACTGCTGGGGGCTACCCATTGGATAAATCCCCATGGGAGCCACAGGGTACTAAAAGCTGTTGATATAGTTCATACAAGTCAGCCTGTGAAGGCAGAGATCAAGAAGGAAATGGGTGACGAGTAGATCAGATGAGAAAATGGAGGCTATCTAGTGTGGATGTCTGCACACACACACACACACACACACACACACACACACACACACACACACACAATGAAAATCCACTGCATTCTAGTCATTAGTGCAAAATTCACTCCTTGACTGTGGTAAAGGAATTTTTTATATCCGTAGAGCTGGCCTTGGTGAAAACTTTCTTGCATTTCATAGTAATTAGTAATAACTCTAAATCAGCCAGGTAGAAAAATTGAAAAGTAACCTAATTTACTTCTCAAAGTTTGCAAATAATTGCATCAAATGAAATAGCAGAACAAAAACCCCAGTAATCTCCTAGGAGATAATTTTTGTAATGACATAATTAGAGCTGGCAGTCACAGGGGCTGAGGAACTGGAGCCAAAGGATCAGAAATATAATATCCCCCTAGTCCTTCAGCAGAGATGCTTTTCAGAGCAACCTATTCCTTTCTCCTAGACTGAGGACATTTTTATTCCACATAATAACTTAAGTGATCTACAGTGGGTCTAGCTGTAGAGTGAACCACTGAATTCTTATCATGAGAAATAGTCCAGCTAATTTAAATGCACTTCCAAGGGAATAATCCCTAAGGCTAGGAAAAATGTGTTCCTTTCTGTATATTATGAATATATAGCTGCAGGTTTGCATTGAAATAGATTTTCAAGGTTTTTTTGCTAAAGGGACTTAAGTTTTGAAAGTTATGTAATTACAGTGAGTTTGACTTCACTGTTCCTGAAGCTTGTGACAATTTTAAGTTTTGAAAACAATGTTAATGGTTGTGCAAGTGGCTTGTTAAGTGGATTATGAAAAATGGGAGATGCCTGATGCTGCCCCTGTGTTTGAGGGTGTCAGGAGTAACTCGGCAGCTTGCTTTTTTGAAGCCTGTTATCTAATGTATCAGCTTCCCTGAAACCACGCCCTGGGCAGCTCTTGGAGGGTGACTGCATCAAGGGGAAAAAGAACTTCAGCTCTGCCTGTCTGCTCAGGCTCCCTGCTCCTCCTGCCTATGGACATCTTGCCTGAATTCAGTCCTTGAACGACACAACCTTACTCATGAAATCCAATAGCATATCTGGTCAGAAACAGGAAAGCAATCCTTTGACCCCAGGTGAGATGATCTATCTGAGAAGTTCACACGAGGAAGCAGGTATTTGTTGCTAAAGAGCCCTCACTTCTCAGTACCAATTTTCTTAGTCCCCTTGGGCTGCTATAACAAAATACCACTGATCAGGTAGCTTAGAAACAATAGTGAGAAACAAATATTTCTCACAGTTCTGGAGGCTGGAAGTCTGAGGTCAAACACCTATTATGTTAAGTCATTATTTGTTAGGATTTTAATTGTTTATAGCTAAATAAATTCTTAACTTTTAATCAGTCTCTTAAGATCTCTTATTTTTGAGAAAGAGCATTCTTACTTGAAAAAAATCACATAAGGATGATCATGCACTCACAATGTTTTTTTTTATAGTTTTTAAGAAATATTTCATTGATAAATATCAATGTAATTGGCAATTCTTATTAAAGATTTGTTTATTTAAGTGCTGAAGTCTGTCCTAACCTCTCCCATACTAAAGATAACTATAGGGAAGTACTTGCATAGACATATTTAGAAATTCCTTTGACATGTGCACTTTTATAAATTAATGAGATGGTAATAAATATAATTGTAGAATTTACCCAAACAATGTTAGAAATATCCAATAAACCAGTAAAATATCCTAGAAACTGAGTAGAGTCATTATCCCTAGGCATATGGGGATTGAGACAAAAATCTAAAAATATATATATATATATATGTAATAATGGTCATGGATTTCAGGGCTCTTTTGGATGTCTATGTATTGTGCAGCTGGCAGCAGTGGTATATAATAAAGTGAGGGACTTAAACTGGTTGAGCTATAGAGTCATTTGAGTGCTATGATTTTATGTAATCAGATATGAATGTGCATAATTTTGTTATGCCATTTTATTGACCTGTGCTAATAAACACAGTACCATTTTCCAAACAATAAAGAATAAAACAAATAGCTAGAATATTTTTATAATTAAGTGTATTCCAAATTATTTCTCCAGTCTTTATTATATTTCTTAATAATGTATTTTTACATTTATTTACATTTTTCCTTAATCATTAACAAATAAGGAATAGCATACCTATGTTGCATCTGCCAAGTATGTCTCACCAGTGTATCCTGGAGAGATCCTTCAGTCAGCTGCTCCATGCAGCTGCCAAGAGTCACAGGGGATATGGGGCGCAGAATGATTCTCTTTGACTTTAAGTGTACTTTATGCCTTTTCTTTTGCCTGCTATATCACAAAACATGAGTATATTCCACAGTTGGATATGCTTTTTCTACAGAATGGTTATGTTGCGACCAACGTTCCATGGCTTCTTGCTGTCTTTACTCTCCTATTATCTACCAAAGCTGTAAATAAGGCTGCCTTTCTGGTTTGCTGAATAGAAGTGCAGGTATAGCATTCAGGTATTTATTGGTATTCTGGTAACAAACACCTACTGGAAATTGAATGCTTGAATTATAGTATTATTCTTTTCCTTTAAATGGATTTAGTTGTTCACATATTCAGTGTTTTAATGTAAAGCAGGAGAAGAACAATAAAAAATAACAGAGAAAGAGGGAGAGAAAAATGAAATATTAGGAGGGAGAGAGCCAGTTTTATTCCTCCATGAGCAAGTAAACTTGGGAAATGTAAGAAACTGAACCTCATCAGAGACATGGAAAATATAATACCTACCTCAGAGTGGTAGTTTAGAAAAATTGGTATCATGTCGGCAAGATGACAGCTCACCGTGGGCACTCAACCATCATTCACTTCCTTTCTCTCATTTTCAAGGGGGCCAAAGCTAACACAAGTGGACAACACTTAAACTCCTTTGTTTTCAACTTACTTAACAACTGGGAGGTTATATTCCAGTTCATCCTAAGGTAACCCAGCATTCAGATGTCTCACCAAGCGTTATAGAATCAGGTTCAAGACTGTGGGACTGCTTCTATATTAGAACTAAAATTTCCTTTAAAGCTTTATTGTTTCTTGGTTTACATGACTAATACAACTTCTGAATACAAATGGTGAAAGTTTAATAACTAGTCTTGGTGATAACTTGTTTCATCAGCTATAGCAGTAATAATAAGAGAGAGGGAGACACAGACAGAGCATAAAAGTGAGTATGGATATTCAGAGAGGATTCTGAGTTTTCATTAAGTTCTTATGCTCTTTCTTCATGATTGTATACATATATATAGTTGAGGTCTTGTCTGCTCTGTATTTTGATTTTTTATTTCATAAAGCTTGGATCACCTGTTGTTTCAGGATTGTCTGGAAGCTGGGTTACTAGAGGACAAAAAAAGAAACAAAGAAATCCTTCCTACCCCCAACCTCACACCAGAGCATTAAGAAACCTGCTTCTAGCTCCTAGAGTAAGAACCAGAGGAGCTCTTGCTCCCCACATCATGTTCCATTCACCCAGTTCCATGTTTAAGGTTATGTTGAGTCCTGGATGGGGCTATACCAAAGGAAAAAACAAGCTAGTGAAGTCATTCATAGTTCAATGGCCTTCAAATGCTGATCTTCTTCCCCAATCTCTCTGCTACTGTTTATTTTTCAGAGTCCTCAGATAGCTGCTCCATGCATTCTGTGCATATTTTATAATTGCAATCAGTGTGACAGGTAGAGTGAGATGTGTTTACTCCATCTCACCTGGAACAGGAGCATATATTACCTTAGTCATTTTGATGTAAATAATCTTTCTGAAAGAGGTTTCTAGAGTAGACTGGTTAACAGAAGGCATACCTGTCAGATAAACTGCAGTCTCCTTCTGCCAGAGAATAAAACCCTTGGTACTCTTCTTAACTCACACTGTAGAGATTCCAGAATGCCTAGACCTGCAATAGCATTTCTTATTGATAGGTTTAAGGCTTAACAAATGACTTAACACTCTCCTTTATTTACATTAGTGTCTCGTTAATAGCTCATTACTCTTTATCTACATAAAGGATGGCAAACAAATTTCTTCTCATGTTCTACTCAGCTTGCTGATTGTAGCTACCCAGAAGGCAGGTCTGAGAGGGACAGAGAGGACCCATATTGCTTAGCAGGAAGGTGTGCTGGGATTGAATAGTCTGTCGTATCTTCCATGGGAAGAGTTGTGGCATACATTGCACATTCCTGCCTTCCTAGATCTAAATGACTTCATGGTAGTCAATATATAGAAGCTGGCGAGGCAGTAACAATAATGGTAAGTCACTGGCGCTTTGTAATCACACTGAAGATGAAGTTCTGTTTGGTCAGAGGGAAGCAGGCCACAGCAGTGATCACCAGTAGCTCCTTTGTTGTGCAGAAATGTTGATAACTATCTCTACCACTTTTAGAGCTGTAGCTCAAATGTTTAAGTTTAAACAAAGCCACATCAACATTAGTGTCTAAATTCTAATAGTTCTTAGTTCTAACTTGACTTACTCTAGGAATTATTATTCAGTGTGGATTGTAAAACCAGGTGGGAGTATTTAGGAAATTTAGTATTGTTGCCCAAATGGTTGAAAGTGTCACTGGCATTCAGTAGATAGCATTCAGGAATTCTAGAAATTCTGTAACATCAAGGACAGACCTAGAGAAAAAAGAATATTCTTATGTGCAGCTGTATGGACTCTAATATCCAGTGAAAGAAAATTTAAAAGACATCCTTAGGTTGGTGCAGGAGGTGTTCATGTGCCAGGCATTTGTGAATAACCCTACTTAGACTCTAAGGAAATATTTTTCTAGATCATTTGCCTTATGTCCTTGGATAAGATAATAGCATTCATGCTGTGAAGATGCATAGCTTGTGGCACTGTTGCTGTTGGGAACACATTGTTTTGGAGGGTAAGGATGATTTCCAAGGCAGAAGTGCTTGCTTAAGAGAAAAGATAAATTAATTAATCTCTCAAATTATTTCCCCAAGATGCATGAATGCAAATGATTTCTCGCATATGGAAGTATGACTTATGGCAGTGCCGAGTGTCCTTTTTTTGACTTCTCTTTGTGTTCCAATTTATGATTATTTACAATCTAGCCCAGTATTTACAACCACTGTACATGCAAACTAAGGAATATTGTATAATATTAAACAGTTCGTATCACTCTTAAATTTGTATAGATATATAGATATAAAAACAACCCACATGAGGTGACATGTATATTCTTTGCACTGGCAACAAGACAATGAATGCTAGAACTGTCAGTAGTTTTATTTTTTAAAAACGTCTTTAACAACATTTACTGTAAATTAAAAAATTAAAATCCCACCTTTACTCAGATACTTTTTGTTTAATATTTTGATGTTATTAATTATAATTGTTATATTATTTCAATTTTAATAGTTTGAATATTTTAGAAAACAACTTTTTATTCTATTAGGTTTTTCCTTCATAATGATTTTCTTCAAAGTTTTTGGCTTTTTAAGTAAATTCTTATAAAAACTCTTCATAATTTTTTTATATCAAAGAACTAAAGACTTATATTTGTAATGGAACCTCTAAAGAAACAAAACAGAATATGCTAGTTGTGATAATACAACGTCAGGAATTTTCTCCTAGCTCTCCAGCTCCCATGTCTAACCAGATTGGCACTCCATCCTTCTCTGGTGAAATTCTGGGGCCACCAAAAGACCTTGAACTATTTCAGGCTGCTGCAGCTGCTTCCCAAAGTGGCAAATTGTCAGGAACATTCTGATTTGAAAAAGCCAGGAAGAAAGGAAATCATTTGAATTCAAGATCTGTGTGTGAGCCTTTATTCTGTGAAAAGTTGGAAACAGATTTACATATTTTTGGTGTTTGGGATATTTATGTAGAGCAAAGTGAGGGCAATTCATTATAATAAACATTAATTGAATTCTGGTACCATGTTGGTCCTGAGAACCAGGCAAATCAGATTACTTGCCCTTGAAGATCAGATATTTATGTAGAGCAAAGTGAGGGCAACTCATTATAATAAACATTAATTGAATTCCGGTACCATGATGGTCCTGAGAACCAGGGAAATCAGATTACTTGGCCATGATGATCAGATATTTATGTAGAGCAAAGTGAGGGCAATTCATTATAATAAACATTAATTGAATTCCGGTACCATGTTGGTCCTGAGAACCAGGGAAATCAGATTACTTGGCCTTGAAGATCTTAAATTTTTCTAATTTTTTTTCTATAGAGAAAAGTAAATGTGTAACCCCACAAGTTCTGAGAGCAGGAACTTGTACCGAATGCCTATATGTGGTGATCTTGGGGAAACAGTCTAGTTGGAAAAAGAAACTAGAAGATGTTCCTTGTTGTTACTTTATATGTTAACAATAAATATAGCAATCTTCTACTCATCTTTAATATATAATTTTTCTTAAATAGGACCATTATTTTTATTTTCCATTTTTGGGGGTGAGGAGAAAAAGGCATACACCATTTGGAAAGGTCTCAAGTCCTCCTGAGTCATTCCTTAAGAGAACCCCTTTCTGGGAATGTGACTTGAGTTTATCCATCCATGCATAGTCATCTGTAGAAATCTAGAATTTTACTTTAAAAAATCATGCAGATTTATCTTTCTCCTTAAAAATATATCTTGTTTGAATATAAAATTAATTGCTCTTAAGTCTCCTGGGAAAATGTACACTTAAGGTATATTCCATAGTTGTTTTGCTTCCTGAATCCTGTACTTTGTGGCATGTTTGTGTATTAGCTTGAGAAACCCAGGCAGTGAGAAAATGGAAATATGAAGGTTAATTGATGAGGTAAGAAAATTTGAAATGATCTTTTCTTTCTTCATCAAAAACATTAAAAACAATCTGGACAGCTACATGTAAGAGAATGAAACTGGACTACTGTCTAGCCCCATACACAAAGGTAAACTCAAGGTGGATCAAAGACCTGAATGTAAGTCACGAAACCATAAAACTCTTAGAAAAAAACATAGGCAAAAATCTCTTGGACATAAACATGAGTGACTTCTTCATGAACATATCTCCCCAGGCAAGGGAAACAAAAGCAAAAATGAACAAGTGGGACTATACAAGCTGAAAAGCCTCTGTACAGCAAAGGACACCATCAGTAGAACAAAAAGACATCCTACAGTATGGGAGAATATATTCATAAATGACATATCTGAAAAACAGTTGACATCCAAAATATATAAAGAACTCACTCACCTTAACAAACAAAAAGCAAATAATCCAATTAAGAAATGGGCAGAGGACATGAATAGACACTTCTCTAAAGAAGAAATTCAAATGGCCAACAGGCACATGAAAAGATGCTCCACATTGCTAATCATCAGAGAAATGCAGATTAAAACCACAATGAGATATCACCTCACACCAGTGAGGATGGCCAACATCCAAAACACAAACAACAACAAATGTTGTCGAGGATGTGGAGAAAAGGGAACCCTCCTACACTGCTGGTGGGAATGCAAATTAGTTCAATCATTGTGGAAAGCAGTATGGAGATTCCTCAAAAAACTCAAATTAGAAATACCATTTGACCCAGGATTCCACTCCTAGGAATTTACCCTAAGACTGCAGCAGCCCAGTTTGAAAAAGACATATGCACCCCTATGTTTATCGCAGCACTATTTACAATAGCCAAGAAATGGAAGCAACCCAAGTGTCCATCAGTAGATGAATGGATAAAGAAGAAGTGGTACATATACACAATGGAATATTATTCAGCCATAAGAAGAAACCAAATCCTACCATTTGCAACAACATGGATGGAGCTAGCGGGTATTATGCTCAGTGAAATAAGCCAAGCCGAAAAAGACAAGTATCAAATGAGTTCACTCATATGTGGAGTATAAGAACAAAGAAAAAAACTGAAGGAACAAAACAGCAGCAGACTCACAGAACCGAAGAACGGTCTAATAGTTACCAAAGGGAAAGGGACTGGGGAAGATGGGTGGGAAGGGAGGGATAAGAGGGAAAAAGGGGCATTACGATTAGCAGATGTAATGTTGGGGGGGCACGGGGAGGGCTGTACAAGTCAGAGAAGACAAGTAGTGATTCTATAGCATCTCACTATGCTGATGGACAGTGACTGTAGTGGGGTTGGTGGGGGGGACCTGATGAAGGGGTAGTTTAATAACCATAATCTTGCACATGTAATTGTAGATTAATGATACCAAAATAAATTATATAAAAAAACATTAAAAACACTTTTATTAAAGTAATTTTGATATAAAAGTAGCAGAAAGTACTTTTTTCAGTGCTTTTCATTATTTATATTATACAAAATTTTGATACCAAAGGATCACGGAAATGGCCTTACCTTATAGAATTTTCTCCATTGTAGTAAAAATTTTAATCAATTGGCTTCATTTCCTATCTAGATCAGTGATCTCAACTTTCTGCATCTCAGATTTATTTTAAAAAAAACACAACTGACTTCCGATGTGTTTTGGCAAAATAAAAACAGAAAAGGAACCTTAAAATCTACATGGACCTCTCCAACTTGTGTGGTGCTCATAGATATTTCAAAGGATAGAGGTGAAACTCTAATGCCAAAATAATTTTATACAAATAATTCATAATAGTTATAAAATAAAGGAATTTTCCAAATGTTATCAGTGAATAACCTTATTTCACTGAAAGTACATAGTTGTATCCATCATTCTTGTCATGATTACCAGGAAGCATATGGTTAAATTTTTGCACCTACTTTGTCTTTTCTTAGAGAAAAGAAAATTAATATTGTTTTTCTCCACATTTCTCCATCTCCAATTTATACTCTTTATTTTTTTATGTCCATTGTTTATGTCTATCATAACCTCTTTTGTTTTGAGTATCAATTTCTTTTGGAATTGGGAAGGATAAAAATTATCTTATCATTAGTTTATTATCTAACTACATATTATCTCATGCTGTAATGCTTATGAAATAGGAGGCACATTCACACAGGAAATCTGGTGGGGCAATAGTACCCATTACAGAATTATACCTATCAAGTCTGTCTACTCTGGCATTTGAGGTTTAGCTGCAGAATTGAGAATTCTGCATGATCCACATAAATATAAAGATTTTTCAACTAATTCTTTTCTAATGATTGGCTCAACTCCCATTATGGATTGAGGGAACTATACTGGTTACTAGAAAGTTCAACATAAATATTTATACGTTCAGAGCTAGAACATAAAGAATGATTTTGATGATTTTAATTTCTATTCATTCTTCTTCCCTCAAATATTGGTGAAATCCATTCACCAAAGCGGTTAACAAAATTATTTTTCCTTCAGTTTTCTAGATTTTGCTTATGGTCTTGTGTGTGTCCCTTGCTATGTTAATCCTAGGTCATTCTGTGCTTCTGCTTAAGACTTCCTTTAAGAAAAGAAACAATCTTTTCCAGTTTTATTAACAAAGAGGTTTAAGTTCTTTCTAATGTGTAAAAATTGCTTATTGCAAGAGAATGACTTCATTTTTTATTGAAATATTATTAATATGCAATCATATTGGTTTCAATTAGTTCAACAGTTACCCATATTATTAAATCCTCACCCCCCACTGGTGCAGTTACTTACTATCTGTCAACAGAGGCAAATGTTACAGAATCATTGGCCATATTCTCCATGCTGTACTACTATCTCCATGACCAACTTTTATTATTATTGAGAATTTTTGTGCCTCTTTATAGCCCTCCCCATCCCCACCCACCACCTAACCCCTTCCCTATGGTAACCCCATTACTCCTGAGTCTCGAGCCCAGTGCTGATTATATAAAGTACGCCTTCTACAAAAATATTTTATTTTCCAAATGTAATATTGTTTGAATAATCTAACACTGTCAGACATTTCTGGAAGAAATGCTTAAATCCACATTGTTTGGATTTACTATTAAAGTCTTATGCAATGACATGTTACAAAGGAATTCTTCTTGGCTCAGTTTGAGATATTCTGGAGATACAAAAGTGTGACATCAAACCCATAGATATTTTACAAAAGGAATGGAGAAAAACTGTTGTACAACACATGAAACCCTTCGCCCACTTGAAAAACATCAAGAGAGGAGAGGTTATTGGTGAAATGTTCTCTTTGGAGAGTTGTGGTGTACCTCCTGTGTTCCACATCGTGGTGGGTGGGCGTGGGGTGTTTTCTGACACCACGTTTGATCGAAAGTTTCTGTTGGAAGTCTTTAAATTGTGTTTCCTGAAGTAAGAGTCACGCAGCATGGATGCCTGACTCCCACTGAAGAATGCCAGCCTGATCTGAATCCAGTCATGGGTAAGTACGGCAGTTAGACAGGCAATTACCAAGAGTTTGGTGGGGGTGGGGGTGGGGTGCATGGAGAGTTGTGATCCTGAATGCTATGCTGTAATATTACTTACTCTGATCAATGTGAAAGAATACTGGTCACACATGAATTAAGTAAAAATTAATGTAAATTATTATACAAAGTAATATGTTTGTCTATTTAACAGCAGGGGCATATCTATATTTGCTGTTGTTTACAAGAGACAAGAAAAGAATACAACTGTTCAAACTAGAGCCAATTAGATGTTAACAAGCTAGCAGATTGGAGAAGAGAGTTCGCTTTCAACAAGAATCTCCAAGAGGAGTGCATTGGAAGATCTTTATGTATCCTTTAATTCAGAAATAATTGCAAAGCTTCCTGTCTTTCTCCAGAATCTGTTTCTATCTTCTTCCCCATCTCTCTTTTTGTTCTCTCAAGTTACATTTCCAGGGACTATACTCACTAAATCAAGAATCCTAACTTTCATTTTGATTTTCATAAACTCATGAATTTTATTTTTACCTCACAATGAAATTTATGATCAACAAGATAAATATGCCTTTGAGAGGTGGCTGCTGGGCAGTAAGCCGGACTCTCCTACTAGCTAAATAACCCCCACTCTCCCCTACTCACTACTCCCCTCTCATCCAACTCCTTCCACCCCCCCCCCCACCAGGTGTGTATGCTTTTTAAAAGTTTCACCTCATCAAAATGACATTTTCCACAGATAAAAATTTTCCTTACAAATAATCAAAATCACTGCTACATGTACTGTTTCCTCTGTCTGAAATGCCATCTGTTACCCCCCCCTCCGCACCTCCTCACCCTCACATTCTCCCTCACACACAGATTTTTCTCTAGCTACTTGGTTCTTCTAAATTCAGCTTAGGTATTCCTTGTGCAAGAAAGTCTTGTGAGACCCTCCTGGTCTGATTCAGATGGCCCTTTCTGTGACCCTAGGGAACTCTGCAAGCATTTATTGGAACTTATCCTGCGTTGTTAGTTTTTGTGCTTGTCTCCCCACTAGATTTCCCTCTCTGTGAAGGAAGAGAAGATGTGTATTTGCTGTCAGTGTTCCTTCAGTGTAAGGTACAGTGCTTTTCCAGAGTAGGGGCTCAATAAGTATTTGCTGAATGAATGCATACTTGAATTAAATGTGGAGGAACTGATAACTGGACAATGGAACAAAGCTTTCCTGTAAAAATGAAGCAGAATATTGCCTACCTCATAGGTTCTTATGCTGTTTAAGGAGTTAAAATGCTTAGGTAGTGCCTGACCCACAGTAAGCTTCATGGCAGTGTTAGCTATTACTATTTGTAGTAAATTTTGTGATTTGGGACATTAAGAAATATTACAGCACTCAAATTCACATACAACAGTCAGGGAATCAGAGTTGAGGATGCCATAGGGTGATAATAACTGAACTGAGAAACTAGAGGTATGAACATAACATGTTTTCAACTTCGGTGATCTTTATGTGAAGTTTAGTTCTAATGGCTTTGAAACCCATCAATAGAGTATAAGTATTAGATACCATGATAAAGTTGTTAACTTTAATGAATGTGATTATAAAAGCAAAATTGAAATCAGTGGGCTCAGGTCCAGGGATGACTCTACTTCATTAGTCTGAACTTTCCCAGCTGAATAAAGATGAGCACTGATCTTGTGTTGCCAAGACCAAGACTTAGGAAAAGAAGTGTTCTTCCTTATCAATGCATCTGTCTCTAGGCATTTGAACTGGACCATGAAATAGCATGCCTGGAAGGAAGGCTTTAAGGAGAGAGAAAGCTGAAATCTGATTTAGCATTATAATTTGACTTCTTCCTATGTAATTTGGAACATTTTTTAAGGGACTAGATATGACCAGTACTTCCATTTCACCTTCATAAAATAAAAATCTTCCAATATAAAAACAATTTAAATGATCAGATAGAAAACTTTTTAGTGGAATGCTAAAAGCTTCTGAACTTTTTCAATAATCACCTTTTCCTTTCCAAAGTGTATGGATTTCATCTACCAGATTGGCTCTGAGCATCTTTTCACTCATGTGTGACAAGGCCTTTCAAAGACCATTTTTCAAAATGGAGGTATATCAACTTATAATGAAAAGATTATTTTTTTAATTGGGAATTCTCGCTCTAATAAGAAGGTTTGACCTTGTGTAATTGTCTTTTTTTCCTTATTCTTTGTAACTAGTCTTAGGATGTTGGACTCCTTCATATATTCTTGGTAAACCCTGAGCTAATATAATATTGATTTTTCTCTGGAGTTACATTTTGTTGCAAATTGCAAGCATTTTTCAGATCAAGTGATACTATTTCTTTATGACTACTAAATTTTTGAATAACATAATGAAAAATCTAGGAAAAGTTCTGATGCCATCCACAAAAACATAGTATCATAGAAATTTGTAGAAAGGGCATTTCAGTTGCCAAGTTTCACAAATAATACTGTGTGAAAGAAACAGTGTGGAAAAGAAGCAGAATAGCATAAGGATTAGAAATAAGCGATTAGTGGAATTAGGCCCACTCCTAACATTTGGCAGGAATTCAAATGGAGGCCACGTATCTAAATAGTGAATATTATAAAATTAAAAAACTGATAAAATATGTTTTATCCTTTTACTTTCATAAATATTCTTCATGATACATGACCTGGAAGACAATATTTCCAAATTTAAAATGTTGTAGTCCAATGAATAGCAAATTATAGAACATACTTGTAACTATGGGGGGAAAATATTTTCCCAGACTGGGGTAAATTACTTTTGAAATCGAAATCAGTCAAAGGGAGAAATAAAGTGGGAGAAATCATTTATTGATGACAAGCAGTTGTCCACTTCTGCTCACTGTCTCTCATGACTCAGCTTCAAAAAAGGGGCCCCACCCAACCTTTTCAATTCAGGAAACACATATTGATATGGAGATGCATTAAGGCCAGGTGAGAGATTCTGGAAATATTGCAATTTTACCCACAGTACTATAAAATACTATATTTTCTCTCAACTTTATTTTAAATAATGCATGTTTTCAGGATCAATATCATGGCATCATCTTTGATTTCTTTCTGTCATTTTGTAATTATCAAGTATCTTTTTTTTTTACACTGAAAAGGATTTATTTATTTATTTATTTAATCAATACATTGTTTAATTAGCCTTTTCTGCCTTAGGATATTAGCTGAAGTCTTTGTGATATTGACTGTGATTTTTTTTTAAGTTTATTTTGATATCATTAATCTACAATTAAATGAGTAATATTATGGTGATTACACTACCCCCTTCATCAGGTTCCCCACCCCCCAACCCCATTACAGTCACTGTCCATCAGTGTGGTGAGATGCCATAGTCACTACTTGTCCTCTCTGGCTTGTACAGCCCTCCCTGTGCCCCCCCAACATTACATCTGCTAATGGTAATGTCCCTTCTTCCCCCTTGCCCCTCCCTTCCCACCCATCCTCCCCAAAACATATCCTACCATTTGCAACAACATGGATGGAGCTAGAGGGTATTATGCTCAGTGAAATAAGCCAAGCTGAAAAAGACAAGTACCAAATGATTTCACTCATATGTGGAGTATAAGAACTAAGAAAAAAAAAAACTGAAGGAACAAAACAGCAGGAGACTCACAGAACCCAGGAACGGGCCTTTTGACTTCCTTTAAAGGGTGTCTTTTCATAATTACCTTCTTTTCTTTTTCTTCATTGCTCTAATTATGAATAATCTGCTTTTATTTGGATTGGCTGCCTTTTCTACTTTTAGGCTTTTTGCCTCTTCTTTCTCAAGTATGTTTTGTTAACTATGTAGTAAACATTCCTTAAGGCATAATTATGATTTTGTTTCTCCAATGAGTGATTGTCAGTGGCTTCCTTTTCCTTCTTAGGGTCTCTTGCAAACCATATGACCTCCCAAACAATTTTGACTTTTTGTACTTGACTAATATTATTTCCAGTTGCTCTGAAACACTTATTATTCTCTTATTTCCCGCCATGCTGACTTTTACCTCAATTCAGTTCCACATCTAGTGCACACATTGTGGAACCCCTCGTGGAAAGGTTGCTGGAGATCTTGTAGCATCTGCTGAACACTAATGAACAACATTAAGAACCTAGGGAGGAAGCCATGAGAACTGAATGTATTTCTGCTCTGTTTAGTCTATTTATTACAAATATAGACAGTTTCTCTGTCTTCACTCAGACTTTTGTTAATTTCTTCCATGATGACTCTTCTGATCTTACTGATATTCTGTCCCAGACCAAAGATAAAAATTTCATTTTTCCTTTCCTAGAGTTCCTTCCTCTTCAGTAAATGCTAATAGAGCTTGCAATTTGTATCACTTGCCTCAACATTTAACAAAGTTAAATGCTTCCCTCTTTCTCTCTCCTGCTCCCACCTGCTCTATCTCTTAATAGTTTCCTTTGTCCTGGGTTCCAGCTCCCACCACTTTTCTTGCTGCCTCCCACACAGACTGACCCTTTCGTTTTTAGTTTGTGTGGAATCACTCTAAGACTTAAAGAAAGGTACTACAGTTATATAACACTGTCAATACATACAGTTGTGCTGTGCTCCCTTGGGTGTTGTTTTGAAAATTGAGATGATAACTTGATGGTAACTAGGTAACTGAATCTCTGGTGACAAACACTTTTATTTATTCTTTAAGAAATATTATTGATCATCTAGTGTTGCCAGGCCTTCCTTTTTGGATTTATCATGGCAGAAAACATACAAGGACCTCTGCCCTTTAGAGATTAAAGGCAGTGTGGCTCCCCAGCCACCTGTGACTCTCCCTGGTCTCATCACCATAATAGCAGCCCTTCTTATTGGCTCAGGTGATGATACAAAAGGGGCCTTGTTAATACAGAGAGATTTGTATATTTGAAGGTCATGAGAGTGGGTGGCATCAACTTCATTGAGCCTTGTTGCTCAATGGATATTTCAAGATAAGAGTCCAAGGGGTGTGTAGTGGGACCATTATCTCCTTTGTATCAGAGGAGGCTGTGTGCTAAGAGAAGTTGATTAGCCCATGTTCATTTCACCACTTCCAGTATATTGGGTATCGAGACCCAGAATTTTTAACTCAAAATTCCTTACCCTTTATTCTCAAAGTACTTTGCAAATAACTGTTTTGAGATGCTCTTTTTTTTTTTGGTTTAGCTATTTAGTTTTATCTTTCTAAATAAACCCACCAGGAGTAGGAACCATGTCTCATATTTCTAAATTATTCAAAGACATCTTCAGGGATGAGAATATAGTAGCTGCTTATGAATTCATATTATTATCCTTTCTCAATTTTTTAAACAGAGAAGGCTTTTAGGGCATAGAAATAATGCTTAGGTAGGTATCAGTGGAAGTTTGTGTTATATTTTAAGTATCCAAGCTAAATCTTCAAAGGATGGATGTTACCATTTCTCTATTTCCCATTCTATCAACCAGCATATTTGGATCTGCAAACAGATGTTCACTGAACGAAACTGCTACTTACATGTACAGTTATCAATTCTGTATGCACCAATGAATGCTCTTTAGAAAATGTTGGATAACTGTGTTCAGTCTTACTGAACTGTATTCTCTCTAAGGGACTGGAAATCTTGACCTTGCCAGCATGTATGAAATAGGTAAATTGCTTCTAATTTGCCTCTTGGATTGGCCTGCAGCTGTAACCTGTTTGCTGAAATAAGGGCTAGATCTGTTGAAGACTCCTGGACTTATGTTCACTGCTTCTCATAGCTAAAGACCCAGAATTTTCTCTCCATACTGAGAAGAGTACAGTTGTAGCCAGGAATACTTTGATTTGCATGTCTAACCTATTATGATGTTTTCTTCAATGAAAAGAAGTTTTAAAACATCAGTTCACCTAACCATTCTAAGTCTCTTAGCCTATTGAAAGAGTCACTATAAAACAATCAGGCGTTTGCCGTCATTTCACAGCTTTTATGTAAGACCTAATTTTTTATATAAATTATCTTAAATCATTTCTTACAGAATTTTTCATTTTCACAGTCTAGAGAAAACTTGGTTATAACAATGTGCTTTAACAGGCTTTATGGAAGACTTGAGCCTTATGTCAATAGTTTTAAAAATTCGACTCATGTTTGTTAGTATAAAATTAGCTTATGTTTAACAATTCTTTAAAAAATATTTTACAAAACAGTTTATTTCTTCAGAGTTGACAATTGTAGGCAGACAAACAAAAAATACTTTCAAAACATCTAGACTGAAAACAGAGCTAAACATAAGTATATTTTTGGAGTCAGTTTTTATATTGATTTGGTACTTTTTAACCAGTTTGCCTATGAACGTGTGCCACAATGTTTATAACTTTTCAGAAAGAAAAATAAGGCATTTCTTCCACACTCAGTCAATGAGCTGACGAATTTTGCTAATTGTAATAATTACAAAGTTATTACCTGAAAGTTACTAATTACTGTAAACTTTAAGCTCTCAGAAAATATTAAGGTGGTTCTATTTTAACATGACACAAAACAATATACATTCCAGTTGGTGATTGATAAGATGTTTGGTGGAATGTTCTGAATGAGGAATTGGCCAGCAGTGCCCCTGGCTTCTTTAAATAGAATCTCTGATAGAGTAGAATGGTGGTTACCAGGGGCTGGAGGGTTGGGACATGGGGAACTAACTGTTGGTCAAAGTGTATAAACTTCCAGTTATAAGATGACTACGTTCTGAGGCTCTAATGTGTGGCATGGTGACTACAGTTAACAATACTGTATTATATACTTCCAAGTTGCTAAGAGAGTAGATCTTAAATGTTCTCACCACAAAAATGAAATGGTAATTAGGTGATGGGGGTATTAATTAATGCCATGATGGTAATCACTTTGCAATATATGAATATATTGGAATTACATGTTCAGTTTAAATTATAAAGAAAGAAATACAACCCCTGATAAAGTGATCTTTTTTCCTTAGAAATGATAATACTAACACAGTTAATTCATCCATGAAGTCTTGGCTTTTTTTGAAAATATAGATTCAAAGACTTCCTGTTTTGCATTGTTGATTGCATTTATTGCTGATTAATACTTAGATTTTAATTAATTTATTTCTTGGGTTCTCCAAACTAACTTCATTCTTTGAATGTAGTTACATGGTTTTTAGGTGTTTCTATTACAGAGAACAAAAAGGAGTAACTGATGTTTACTTAAAGAGTTTTTTGGATTGTATTTAACTGTTATTCAATCAGTTCTCAATTTATTCATCATTTTGAAACTCGAATATAGGTGAAACATTTGTTTTACAGTGAAAATTATTAGATTGTTTCACAGTAACTAGGTGTTAATGAGATTTTTCTCTTGATACAGAACAAATCCAAAACAGTGTATCAGAGATCTTCAACTCTTTCATATTATCCAGATTAATTAGAGAACAATTTCTTACAGTAAAAATGCCAATAGAAAGCATCATTGCTAATAATATCCACAGCTCTTTCTTTTATTGAGAGATATTATCTTCCTAACACATTATTCATTTAAAATAGATCATAAATATTTATGCTTTATTGTGTTGCTTTTAAATTATTTATTGTAGCATTGCAAGTATAACCTCTATTTTATTCTTATTTATTTTTGATCTTTAAAGCAAACAAATTTATTTCTTTAGTGTAAGTAGGGATTTATTGATTACAAAGCAGGATTTTATGTTAATCACATAGACTGATTAAAAAAAACCTAACATTTTTCATCAGTGGCTCTGTCTCTGTGTAGAAAGACGTTAGTTCCAAAAGACATTCATCAAAAATCCCTAAAGGTCTGGTATGAAAAATGAAATCAGAAAGTTTTACACATAAAGGTAGTGAGTAAATGTCCAAGCTTTATCATATCTCATGGTGTTCCCTTGCAAGGACAAGGATGAGGAGACATTACAGTCATTGCTGCTGTAATTTGGGACTGGAGAAATCTGTAAATCCCAAGATAAACACAGACACAACAAAGGAGCAAAGTCTTCTTGCTTATAAGCCAAAGAGGATAGATTTGTCCAAAACGTGAGAATGTATCTTTACAATCTACCCGGTCAGTGGGAAAAGAACTGATTCTGGTATTAGACCAGTAGCAGTAAGGCATGGGAGAAGTGAGGCAGAGCCTGTCCTTGCTCCCAAGACAAAAACCCACACAAACAGGGACAACTTTGTGTTGATAGAAGAAATGCTTACTGCTTCTTCAAGAACATTTTTTCACTAGCTCATCTGGATTCATGCATCCAGTTATTTGATACCTCAAAAAAAGCCATAAACAGCATCTGGAGAAAATAATGCCAAGAAATACAGCCTGCCCCTTTCAGCAGCTGAACCTGAAACACAGTGGATTGTAAGTAATAATACACCTGTGGGCTGGCAACTGGGTTGGAAGGACAGACAGGAATCAGTGTTAAATTCCCCTACTGGATTGTAAGTCTTCCTTTATTGTGCTTCAATGTACAAAGAAAGCCTCAAAAATCTTTTTTAAATGCATTTTCAAAAAGAGGTCACACATCACAAAATCTCAATCGTAATATAAATTAGTCACAGATTTTAAAGTACAGCATAAAGAATATAGTTAATAGTTCTGTAGCATCTTTCTGTGTTGACAGATAACTACACTAGTTGAGTTGAGGATCTAATAATGCATATAACTTTTTTGTTTGTTTATTTTTATTTTTTTATTTTGCTATTATTAATATACAATTACATGACCAACATTATGGTTACTAGACTCCCCTTATTATCAAGTCCCCACCACATACCCCCATTGCAGTTACTATCCATCAGCGTGGAAGGATGTTATGGAATCACCACTTGTCTTCTCTGTGTTATACTGCCTTCCCCGTATCCCCCTACGCCATCACCACCCCCACTACATTATGAGTGCTAATTGTAATAGCCCTTTCCCCCCCCTTATACCTCCCTTCCCACCCCTCTTCCCCAGTCCCTTTCCCTTTGGTAACTATTAGTCCATTCTTGGGTTCTGTGAGTCTGCTGCTGTTTTGTTCCTTCAGTTTTTTCTTTGTTCTTATACTCCACAGATGAGTGAAATCATTTGGTACTTGTCTTTCTCTGCCTGGCTTATTTCACTGAGCTTGGTATCCTCTAGCTCCATCCATGTTGTTGTAAATGGTAGAATTTCTTTTCTTCTTACGGCTGACTAATATTCCATTGTGTGTATATACCACATCTTCTTTATCCATTCATCCACTGATGGACACTTAGGTTGATTCCATTTCTTGGCTATTGTAAATAGTGCTGCAATAAACATAGGGGTGCATATGTCTTTTTCAAACTGGGCTGCTGCAGTCTTAGGGTAAATTCCTAGGAGTGGAACTCCTGGGTCAAATGGTATTTCTATTTTGAGTTTTTTGAGGAACCTCCATACTGCTTTCCACAAAGGTTGAACTAATTTGCAGTCCCACCAGCAGTGTAGGAGGGTTCCCCTTTCTCCACATCCTCACCAACATTTGTTGTTGTTTGTATTTTGGATGGCAGCCATCCTAACTGGTGTGAGATGATATTTCATTGTGGTTTTAATTTGCATTTCTCTGATGATTAGTGATGTGGAGCATCTTTTCATGTGCCTGTTGGCCATCTGAATTTCTTCTTTGTAGAAGTGTCTGTTTAACTCTTCTGCCCATTCTTTAATTGGCTTATTTGCTTTTTGTTTGTTGACATGCATGAGCTCTTTATATAATTTGGATGTCAACCCCTTATCGGATATGTCATTTATGAATATATTCTCCCATACTGTAGGATATCTTTTTGTTCTACTGATGGCATCCCTTGCTGTACAGAAGCTTTTTAGTTTGATATAGTCCCATTCATTCATTTTTGCTTTTGTTTCCCTTGCCTGGGGAGACATGTTCATGAAGAAGTTACTCGTGTTTATGTCCAAGAGATTTTTGCCCATGTTTTTTTCTAAGAGTTTTATGGTTTCATGACTTACATTCAGGTGTTTGATCCATTTTGAGTTTACTTTTGTGTATGCGGTTAGACAGTAATCTAGTTTCATTCTCTTACATGTAGCTGCCCAGTTTTGCCAACACCAGCTGTTGAAGAGGCTGTCATTTCTCCATTGTATATCCATGGCTCCTTTATCATATATTAATTGACCATATATGCTTGGGTTTATATCTGGGCTCTCTATTCTGTTCCACTGGTCTATGGGTCTGTTCTTGTGCCAGTACCAAATTGTCTTGATTACGGTAGCTTTGTAGTAGAGCTTGAAGTCAGGGAGCGTAATCCCCCCTGCTTTATTCTTCCTTCTCAGGATTGCTTTGGCTATTCGGGGTCTTTTGTGGTGCCATATGAATTTTAGAACTATTTGCTGTAGTTCATTGAAGAATGCTGTTGGTATTTTGATAGGGATTGCATTGAATCTGTAGATTGCTTTAGGCAGGATGGCCATTTTGACAAAATTCTTCCTAGGCAAGAGCATGGGATGAATTTCCATTTATTAGCATCCTCTTTAATTTCTCTTAAGAGTGTCTTGTAGTTTTCAGGGTATAGGTCTTTCACTTCCTTAGTTAGATTTATTCCTAGGTATTTCATTCTTTTTGATGCGATTGTGAATGGAATTGTTTTCCTGATTTCTCTTTCTGCTAGTTCATTGTTGTATATAACTTTTGAATCACTATCTTGTATACTTGAAACCAATATAATATTGTATATCAACTACACTTCAGTAAAGAAGGCACACATATGTGCAAAGTGATGTAGAAATCATTTCCCCCCAAGAGAATGCACCCTAACAAAAAGAGGCACATGTTCTTTCTATGGAAACAGAAAGAATCACTTTTCTGGAAAATTTACACGGGTTGGTGATTTGATAAGAATATATGTCTATCAAAATGCTATGATTACCAGCAATTTGTTCTAGGAAATTAACAATATAATTGTTCATGTCTTAAATAGATGAAAGTTTCCAGATTACCTAGTAATAACTACATTGCCTGTACATGAAATGCATAGAGTGATCATGGAGAGAGAAATCAGATAAATTGCTGATTGCCTAATGGAGGGAAGAGAGGTAAAACTGTTTTGTCCTGAGAGTTCTAGGAAACTTGAAATGATATGTGAAGCTCAGGAATTGGATGTTTTGCCACTTAATTAATCATGTTTCTTGTTATTTGGATAAATATTACCTTCATCTCCACTACTGCTTGCTAATTAGGGTTGGGAATAAGAATTGAAAAAATATTTACATCTTGGTTTAACTAGGAAGCAACCCTAACCCTTTGAGATATGTGGCTTTTAAACTGCACCATTAGGCAAAATCCAGACCCCTGCCTGGGGGAATCATCAGAGCCAAAATGAACTGGCAATTTTATTGGGAGAACACTGATTCCAGCTCTACCTTAGCTCCCATTCAGTCCTTAGTTCCAGTGTCTCCCTTAGCGTGAGGGCAGCAAAGCTGAAGTCCAAGTCTTACAACTGGTTAAGCTCCTAGTCTCCTTAAACACTGATTTCCATGGGGCCCTGTAGGAGATAATTTCTGTCTTTGGGAGGCCTGCATTTAGGGAATATATCTCGATAAGTGAAACCTACTATTTATCCTGTAAATTTTATAATTATAAATTAGGTAAATCTCTTCATTCATTCATACATACCATTTTTGATGCACATGACATAAATTTAAGATTATAAAACACAATATTTAGTAGCATCGATACAATGGTTTCTGTATAAAATTGGCAAGACTTCTTGAGGCTGCCAAATTCTTGTCTTGCTTGAAGCTGGCTCCCCAGTTTTACTTGTTTATCATTGGGGCCAGGCCCACCTTATAACTAATGTTTCAACTTAAACAAAGGTTTGAAATTGTATTTTCTACCTTGTCCTATTTGTGATTGCAATTGACTTTTTTTTTTTTTCATTTTCCCTTATTTTCTCCCTAATCCTCAAGAGCATAGAGACCATAAACAAAATTTTACGAATTTACCTACTGGAAAGTTGGAACCCTTCTTTTCTTTGATTGTGACTGTCTCTGTCTTCTTCCTCAGGTGTCCTCTCCTGAGAAACAGTAGAGAGTAACATCCTGCCTCCTTACAGCTGACCTCCCTCTGTGTACACTGACACTTCCTAGAATGACCCAGTTCACTCATGGACATGCAGGGACCTATATGCACAATATGGTGGACATAGGCTTTGGGACAGGGCTAGATAGAAATTTGAAATCCCTTAGTTATGTGATATTGAACAAATCCCTTCACTGCTTTGTAACATAATTTCCTTTCATATCAAATATCAAAATATTGTTCCTTTCTTGGGGTTGCTGTGAGAATTATATGAGATACATAATACGCGGACTTTTCCTATCACAGTGCCTGGCCCATAGTAGATGCTGAGAAAACGTGAGTTCCTTCTTTATGTTCATATTATAATTGTACTATAATGATTATCTTTATATTTTCTGAGAAGTACACAGCAAAGATAGGAAATGAAAGATTGTTAAGATAAATCTAGGAATATGGAGAGGCACAGTTGGAATTTCAAGGAAAAATGGAAATTTTTATCTTATGCTTATCACAACTTCCTGGCTAGTCTTCAAGAAATAATAGCCTACCTTCAGATGTCCACTAAGCCACAGTGTTAAAAGAGTATTTAAAAGAATTAATTTTTAACATAAATTTCAAAAGTATCAAATTAAAAGACAGCAGTTTATTCATATTTTTCCTTAAAAAAAGTCATATGTACATATCAAGGCTTAAACTCTTCAAGAGCAGGGTTATGCCATATTCACCTTTGTTCCCAGAGTAAATATTTCTGGAAGAATATACGACTCCCTACTGATGTCCTTCATGTTCAGAAACTACTAGAGATAGAAAGTAAATGTTCCCCAGTCTCTATTGCTGGTACTCTTGAGAATCATAACATTTCACTTCTACAGTTTAAATAAAGCCTGGCCTCCGAAACCTGAATTTTTAAAAAAATGACTTGATCACCTTTGAATTTTGTTTACAATGTTCATACCATCAATAAACTAGAGAGTATATCATTTGGAAAAAGTCAAGCAGGTTTAAATGGTAATTTACCAATTTTGTGATCTTTGCATTTTAATCAACAATGTATTGAGAAATAGTAGTTGCTCCATTTATTGTGATCCTTTGATCATCTTCTCTAATGCTTGCATAAGTACCTTACATCAACTCAGGAGTTAAAATTCCATTTTATAGCTAACTTCTCCTGCTTTTTAGTACCTTAAAGCAGAGAATCAGAACATACTGGAGGGACAGTGTGTGGTTTTGTTTTTAGAGTGCAGGTTGTCCTAATAGTAACTGTGCAGGATATCAGTCATTTTTTCCTTTTATGGCAAAAAGCTTCACTTGAGTATTTAGGGAGCTCCAACTGCGATAGGTGCACATGATATGTATGAAAATAATTGCTAGGAGACATAGAACTCTGGTGAGGCCATGAGACACTCACTTCAGACACAAGATTAAAAGGGGCACCAAAAATTCACTAATTGAGATAACACTTTAATGCACAGTTTTCTAAAATAAAAATGAATGTAAAAACTCCATGGTGAAAAACTGTGTTTCTGATTTTTTTCCTTTTTTTCTCAAGCTCTAGTGCAGCAGGCTTACTGATGGTATCTTTCTTTGAAATTTTTATATTTTTGTTCATCATGGAGTTTTTGCATTCATTTTTAATTTTTAAAAATAGTGGATAAAAATACAATTTGTTTTGACTGAGTTTTTGGTACCCTTTTAATCTTATGCCCCAGTGAGTGCCTCACCCACCTCCCCCTATTTGCAGCCCTCCTAGCACCTACAATATGCAGAAGGCTGAACACAACTGAAAAAAAAATTGAGTGAAGCGCAAAGGAAACAAACTCAGCGTTACACCCAGAGAGCAACACAAACCTGTAACAGAAGCAGGAAATTGCTAGAGATTACATAGCTAAAAGCAGAAATTAATTTAATCTGAGTACATGTAAATGCATGGAACAAAGCTAGATGCGTTGTGAGCTCTTTATACATTGCAAGCTCTTGTTAACTATTACTAGTGCTTAATGGCTGATTTATAAATTCCTGTGCTTTATTACTAAAACTGTACTCTTTCTAACATATTGGGCATACTATTAGACAAGATTATTGGTAATCTGGGGCTGGGCGAAATAAGTTCAGTGTTTTTAGTATTTGTTTTATAAAATTGCTTACATAATTTATTTTATATTACCAATTACTGTATCAGTTGCTTTGAAAAGAACTTTGTCAAAATAGTGTTCCCTCCTCCTCCCATATCCAATGTTTAATCCCTCCTTTGGAGAATGGCTGGTGTTTGCATTTCAGTAAATTTCATAAAATTTAAGAATCATCAGAACTACCAGAATAATATCCAGATGTCATATAGTTTTCTTTTTCTTCTGAATTTAAAAAATATAAATGAAGTAAATATTTTGAAAAAGGATGCAGACATTTTCATGCTTTTGACAAAGTTGTTTAAGATTTAAATTAGATTAAGGGTGAGATTAAGTTAAATTTAAGCATGCAATACTACAAATGGTCAGAATTTATATTTGATAATGAAAAGCATACATTCTTAGGTTCCAGAGATTTTTCTCTATTATACAGAATTATAGTTCTTCTAGTATTATCACAGTTTCTGAAATTTCACCTTTAAACTTGTGTTACCTGTGAAATCGGGAGCCTGGTCCAGAGAAAGGTGACAGTGACAGAAAATCTGTTCTGAGAAAAGAATTGATCCAGCCTCACCAACCATTGATCAGATTTTTCTTAGATGATTAAATATCAGCAAGAAAAAATAGAAACTAAATTGTCTATTAATTTAAACTCAGAGTGTAAACCTAGCGTGGTTCAGTAAACCAATTTTTCTTCCTCTTCTAATATCATCTCCTTTCAAAATTATATCCACTATTGATAAAGCCCAAAACAATATCCAATTCCATGAAGAAGAAAAAAAAACCTATCTTGTTGGTACTGAACAGTGTGCTAGTCACATGTTGCCAGGCAAAGGGCTAAACTAAGTACTTTCAGGGCAGGACACTGAAGTGGGTGGTGTATCCCCAGATCTGCTTTTACAGAACTCTGGGGATCAAAAATGATGCATGTCTTACTCAAGATAGCAAATAATAGAGGAGAAATTCAAACCTAGGTATCTGAAGCCCATGCTTTCTTTGAACAGGATCATGACCCAACTGAACCTAATTAATTCTAATGATTTTTTTCAGAACAGGTCTTTGTTTAAATCTGCTTTGTATCAAAGCTGATAAATTGCATATATCAGTACTTGACACAGGGAACTGACTATGCTCTGACAATATCTATTTCCACTACATATTTCACAGTCTTCTGTGTGTGGTAAGTTCATAATAAATACCCATTTTTAAAATGAATCCTTAAGGAGAGAATTTTATTGTGCAGGTAACTTTCAAAATCCTTCCTGTGGGTAACCAGAGAATGGATTTGCTCTTGGATCCAAAGATGGTCTCAGCCTTCCTCACCACTAGCCCAAATTGCATAAACTCAACCCCACATTTGTGACTTTGTGACACCACCATAAATAACAACAGTGTATTCTTGACACCTCTTATATAAATATTAGTCTTTCCTCCACTCCAGGGCAAAATTGCTTTCTTGAATTTATGTTAACTTTCTGGGGGTACATTTCAAAAATACATACTCCATTTATGTCATCCTCATTTTACCCTTTTTTTAATTTCTCAAATTCCAATTTCTTCTCTTTTAACTCTCACCACATACCCAACTCATGTGATAAAACCCGTATCCTAAGGGGAGGATAAAGGTCTATGGAAAAGTCCATTAATGGGCTAAAGCCCTCATTAAATAATTTTTAAATTGATCTCCATTTATGCTTAAACTAATATATGAAGAGATCTGCTTTTGTCCCGAATATTAAGATAAACCTGTTTTAATGTAGGGTGTGATCTATGCTGTTCTTTGAAATAAATCACATTTTTTTTCAGGTTTATTCTTCATTGAGAATAGACTTTGGATATTACTTATTAATAACCTTAGGTTTCTTAGCATTATTTTAAAAGAAGGTCATATGATTCATCATCTGTTATCTCAGTTTTAGAATAATAATAACAATAATAGACTGACATTATTAATCCATTACTGATATGAGCTACTATGACTCATTTTTGAGCTCAAAAAACTTTTATAATACATTTTATATCTTGACTATGAAACTCTAATTAAGTAGATCATGTCTCTCTTTTAAGTAGTTTATTTAGATTCACTTTAATATTATAGAGCTTTGTACTTTCACTTTTTTTAAAAGAGGGAGGTTGAAATTAGAAAGACTATAAATATATAACCATATTTATATACTTCAAAGTAAAAAGTCCTTTTGCCATTAAAGGAGCTGATGAAAGTTATTCTCTTTCCAAATAAGTTCCAAATAAGGATCCAAATAAGCTCTGTGACAGGTAATGAAATTAATTTCAGGGGTCAGATGAGGAAAATTAATTTTTATGAATACTAAGGTGAACATCTAAAATTAGTCTGAACTGACAAAACTTCTTAAGGAAAGGCAATTAAAAAAATATCCTTCTCTTAAGTCTTATATTTCTTTACTACAAGCATAGAAATACATGAAGTAAATACAGGGATTTTTAAAAAAGGGATTTTAACCCTTTTTATATCCAAGAATTTATGTTGCAGTTTTATCTCATAAGCTCAGTAAAATGATAACCATCTAGGTAAAAGATCAGTTGCATATATCTGATTTAAAACTATATTCGTTAACTAAACATAGTATCTGCTTGAAATCTCTTTATTCATGCTATTATTAAAAAGATAAATGTTTTTAATGGATTGAAAATTTTCACCCACCGGACTGATATTTTTGAGTTGTAAATTTCAATAAGAACTTCTTCTTTTTCTCTGCCTTTCGACTTCACCCACAAAAATTGACATTTAAACATGTTATAGAGGAATTCAGATAGTTCTAGAAATAAATATACTTTGTGATTACTTTCAGGAACTACCAATTAAATGATGAGGAGATGGATACTTTTATGAAGAAATATAAAATTTTTATTTTCTGTTTAAAAAAGAAGGAAAAACGAAAAAAATTTTTAAGGTTGTGCTGAAAATATGTAGCAGAATAGAGAAGGGTGTCTTTTTCTTATTCAACTTTTAAGAATTCCTTGAATAGGCCACTTTCCTCCAGTGTAATGGATAATCTTCCAAAATATGACAGGGTTTAATCAGACAAACTGAATCCTGAACAAAAATAACATATAATTAAGAAAATTAAAAAATAAACATGTAATTCTGAAAGATACTGACTTTTCAAAAATAAAATAATTCTTCCTTTTTGAATTCATAAGCTTTTAAAGATATTTATAATTTGCCATGTCTTGAATTTCTTTTATACCCTAGACCTTTGGATGGTACATGCACTGTAATACCACTGGAATAAATATGGGCCTCTGAAAGATGAAAACAAAAGCAAAAAACTTAGGAGATGTATAAATATAGATACAATGTATCATTATTAGTTTTAAATACTATCATTTCTTATGGTAAAACAGGTAAAGTAGTGGTTAAGAGCAAGGACTTTCAGTCAGATGGACCTCATTTCAAATCTCAGCTCCTTCATTTACCTAAATTTATAATGTTGGGGAAGTTATTTAATTTTTCTATGGCTCTGTTTCTTTGTCCTTTGAGATGGAGATAATAAAACACACTTGACGGTTGTGAAGTTTGCGAGACTGATATATATAACCGGACCAGACCATATACAGTAAGAGTCTGATCGACAACCAGCAAACAATCCTGGCTGCCAAGCTACAGCCTGTGTAGCGATCAGCCCAGGGTGATCCGGACTTGGTCTGGAATCAGGAGTTTCCCTATTTTTTACCCCTATTTCGACTAATGACCAACTATAGAAAGCCAAATATGCTCCCCAAACACTTCGCAGCTTCTATTTAACTCACCTCAAGCTCCACTGTGCTAATGGCCTCCAATCAGAGTCTGCCAGAAAACTTCCTCTCCACCCCACCTCACTATGAAGCTTGCCTATTCTTGAGTCTCTGCCAAATGCAAGCAACAGTATATTGCTAAATAGCAAGCTCTACATAAATAGCTTCTTTTTCTTCTTATTTGGGTGGTCTTCACTTAGTTCCACAAGGTTCAGGGAGAGAAGGACTGTAAAGTCGTATGTTTGGTGCATGAGTGATCAATAAAGGGACAGAAGCTCCCGTTGCATGATTGGGTCGGCATTTTTCTCAGTGCTGTTAAAAGATGACATTTCAAATACGTTTAACATTTTATATGGTGTTTGGAAAAGTTTAACATACAGATATTCTTGCTCTTTGTCAGCATGCATATGCATTGACTATTCAAAGCTAGTAAAACAATTATTTTGACTAAAAAGACAAATTATTTTGGAGCATAGTGATTCTCCTATGAGTCAAGCTAATGATGGCAAATGACCTTTCCAAGACACTGATTAATAGGATGGGAGGTTGAGCTAAAAAAGGCACAATCAGAATTATCCTGTGAACATTTAAGGAATACAGACCATTTGGCCCCACTTATAACATAATGAATCTTCATATGTAGTGGGTGGGATCCAGTATTAGGAGGATTCAAAATCTCTCCAGGTGATTCCAGTGAAGCCATCTATAAACAAAATTGACAGACACCTAAGCTAGATGTTTTTTTCATTTTTTGAAAATTGGAAATACAAACCACCCATATTATTCTGGAAAAAAAAACTAGAAAAAGACAAATTTCAGTTATATCGTTAACTCCTAGAGAATTCTGTATTATTAAGATTAACATAAAATATAGTTTCTCCATTCCAATCTTACATACTTTGGATTCCAGCCATCAAGGAAAGCAACACTTTTGAGTTTAGGTTGCAGCTATGTTTTCACTCAGACATATAATAAAAATTATGGAGACCCTAATAAGAGCCAGGTGCTTATTCTTTTCAATTCCTTCATACCCTAGAGTTATTACTCTATAAATTCTGCCTCTCCTGCTTAGAAACTCCTACTCTTCTTTTCCTGCCATGCAGTCTAGGGAAGAATAGATTACTTCAGAAACCTTTATGACTCCATAATTTCCTATGACAATAAAATATATGGGTGAGGAGGCCATCCTACAGGTGGGCAGGAGCTCTGCCTCTCCGGGGACATCTCTGAGCTTGACAGGTGGCCTGAGCCCTGTCCATCATTACACAGCGGACAGGAAACAGATACGGCTCTCAGCCTTGACTCAGTATGGTATCTACCTTTCTTTACCATATCTGTGAAAATGATTTCCAGATACTTTACCACTAGGGTTATCTGTGAAGGAAACTCAGAATTAATGCACCTATATTTCTAGTCTTTTGTCTTCTCTTGGAGTAGCACATTACAGAAAATAAGAAAAAATTCTATGACTTGATTTTTAAAAACCTCCTTCAAGTCTCAAATGGATCATATAATTTTGTACTTTAATTTGTGGTTTAAATACTGTACAACATTGACAAGCAATAAAAACTAATGTGGTTTAAATAATATACATGTCCTTATATATTTCATATGTATGTATGCATGCATTTTATATATGAATTATAGGTCTTTGATGAACAGCCATTTATTTGCAGCTTATGTATCATAAATGTTAGTAAATTTAGAATATAACTTTCTTTTACATAAACTGTGTCTTGAATTTTTCTCATCCCACTCCCTGCACACAGTCTCTTTTTTTTCAGTTTGTCACTATTAAGAACAAAAATAATAACAAAACCCAAATCAGTCGTTTTGGGCTTTTTAACAACTCCATAAGGTGAAATTAATATGACTAAAATAAAGATGTCTGAGTCTTTAAAAGTTTGTTAAAGTAACTCTGTCCGCCATGGGAGTGAGTGCTTATGCCTTGGTGTTATTTAATGAGATTGAACTGATTAGCTAATAGCAAGGAAAGCCTCTGATCTCTGACAGACCTCACTCACCCCCAAATTACTTTCTTTATGAGCATTTATCCTTCATTAAGCATTTATTGAGTGCTTGTTTTATATACAGAGCACTCTGGTGGATTTAAGTAATTCTATGCCATGATCTGATAGCTTAAGGAACTTCCAGTTCATTTGGAGGAGGAGGGAATCCAAGAAAAGGGGAAATAATGTTAAAAAAAATTAAAGAAGACCTGCCATTTAATAACTGGTATGATTTATAGACCTTGGTGTCTTTTTTCACATTATTCTATCTATTCTTGCACCTCCATTCAACCAATCACCATGTCTCATTGTCTCTACTACCTACTACTTCATAAATCCATCCACTCTCTTTATATCAGTTCCCATTGCCTAAATCCATGTGTTCTTTACACTGCACATTTTTGAGGACAACACACTGTCTTTTTGTATATACCTCACAGAAGTGGAAACTATACATAGTACACAGTAGGTCTTCAGGAAATACTTTTTTCTGCCAGAAAGAGGAAAAGCCTGAAAATGAGGCTAAGGAAATTCAGAAAACATTTATTTTGCACCTACTGTTTCCCAGGAACTGGGCACACATTAACTTAATTATTGTTCTCAGTACCTTAAAAGGGATAGTCAATTTTATCAAAAAAATAAACTGACTTGCATAGACAAATAATAACCTTCAAATCACAAAACTGCAAAGTAACATAGCAGGGATACAAACTCATATCTCTACAAATTCCTCTCCCATTAGATGTTGCCTAAGGCATTTTATTTTTATCCTAAAGGAAATGGGGAGCCAGTAAAGATTTTTGAGTTAGGAAAAGCATGATAACAGTTGTATTTTACAAAATTTAGTATGGCAACATCATGTATGATTTTGAACAGATAAATTAGATTTAGGGAGATACAAGACTAGTGCAATGACCCAGAAGATTGTAAATTGTGTCCAGGTTAGGACAGAGCCAGTGGAAATTAAAGGAAGGAATACCTTTGGCCATAAATTATATCG